>CAXKVY010009577.1:0-28054 GCA_964058915.1 Tetropium fuscum
GTTTATAAATAGGAAAGTCCGCCATTTTTATTATTGTTTTGTAATAAAAAAAAAATCAAATTGTGCTGTCACCGGTAGACTATTATTATACACCTACCGAATTTCAAGTCTCTAGCTAATCGGGAAGGAGTTTAAAAATCTGTTGCAAGATTTAAAACAAACATATAAACAAACAAACAAATATACGAGGTCAATCAAAATAAAACCATTTATAAATCTGAGTACACCACTGGAATAAGCATATATCCGAAATGGCTTTTTTCAAAATTTCTTAAAAAAATATTTAATATAATTCTCTTGAGTAAATTAAAATTCACATTGATGTAAATTTCGGTCGTTGATCAATAAATAAGTGACCCATAGAATAAAACGCAGCATATCTTGCCGGCATTATCGCTGTTAAAGACGCACAATTTCAATTTTATCTCTCACACCGTCACACTTAGTTCATTACACCACTAAATTGCACACTTTTTACGCAGTAGGTATCACAGGTATTCTGGCACGCGAGCTCTAAAATTCAAGTACATAACATTTTTTACTTGTTTTGACAATATATATATATATATATATATATATATATATATATATATATATATATATATATATATATATATATATATATATATATATATATATATATATATATATATATATATATATATATATATATATATATATATAACCATATATATATATAACCCATTTCAGATGATATGTATTCCAGTGGTGGTAGATACAGAGATTTTTCATAAAAAATTCGCTAATAATATTTTAAAATTTTCATCCACAAAAAATTAATTACTTAGTATATAGGACTTGATTTTTCTACAAAAAAAATGCCGCTTAGTCTCAAAGTACATTTTCTCACGCTCTACAATTACTATTCTACAATACATTAAATTACCTACAGCTTTTATGGGGGTGTCTCTGTTTCAAGTGGCACATACCTATTAGAAGGTATTATACTCAATGTTATAAAAATTTGAAAATATATTGTATTTCCTTACATTAATTTGTTAAATACCCTTTACATATAGCTAGAAAATATCAGCAAAAGTCAAATGGCTATACTGTTTGTTGATTACCTTCTTGTCTCTGGTCGTAAAGAACCTTGCCATCGAGTTCCCTTTGCGTGGGTCGGGATGTCACGCTCGCGATAATCCCAACGCCAATAATGAGGATTTTAATGTTTTCAATCGGCATCTTAGGTGTTCACGGAGCGAAAATTAACTATCAACTGTCCGGGGAGAGACCTTGTTTTGACCAAGAGTCGTTTTACCGTAAGATAAAACGGCCGCCTATAACGGGACGGATCGACGAGTATACGACCTCTATTTGGTGCAGTGGTGATCAGCCGAAGATGCTCTGTTCTCACCAAAGGTCACATACCTACCTACACCTACTTTTATCGTGTATCGGGGATTACTTTAATTACTTAATTTAGGATTTAGGTTATACGGCGAGGAGGTGAAGGTCAGTATTGCATTGAACATTGCACGACTGGACGAATGGGGTTGTTTCTTATTTATAAATTCCCTCTACCCATTTTTCAGAAACTAATGTAGGTATTGCAATATCCAGCTGTATAAGAAGAATATAGGCCATGTAGGAAGCTATTAGACCGGTATAGGTATATTATGTATACGTTTGCGGCATTTAATATTTTTAATGTTCGCGCATATTAAACTACTTTTGTTTTAAAATGCGCACCGGGGGGGGGGGGAGAGGCGCTGAAGCAGTGACGTAGCGAGAGCCAGGATATTATTTTGGGGGGGTCCGAGCATTAAAACAGGATATTAGATATGCCTCGTGAGACCCCTAATAGCGCCACAAGAGAAAATTTTAAAAATTTTCAAGACCACGCGTTTTCCTGGCACTTCAGAATTTCAATAAAAACTCCATTTATACAAAAATACCGACATTCACAAGAAAAAGTTTTGAAATTCCATACCTTTTTCAAATAAAGAAAAACTGTATTATATATTACGAATTACGAATGAGTTTATTGAAATAAAATAAAATGTGTTTTTATATTTTTTTAAACATTACAAATTAAATAAAAATGAAAACAAAAACAACTGAAATAAAAAATATTAAACCTTACCTTATCCGAGCAATAAAAAACCGGCCCTCAATCAGCGGTTAGGAATGTATTTTCAGAGTGGCAACCTTAAATTTTACCTTTTGACGTGTACACTTGTACACATCATCAAAAACGTACAAATCATCGAAATGTGTACAAAATGTACAAATAATCAAAAATCACAATTTAAATAATAAAAACAAGCAAAAAGGGAAGTTGGTGGACAGGACATATTACATGAGCTTCAGTATTACCTCAATTTTCGTTGTCTCAAAAGTTACTTCAATAATAAAATTAACTGTTTTTAAATACTAAAAGTCTAAATACCCTCTATAAGCACTACACAAATAAAGAATCCAATAGAAGTTAATAAAAACGGATGAACTTCAATGTTTGGCCCAATTTCGAGAAGCACCCTTCACGGGGACGGTAGTCGAGCTCGTTACGCATAATTATTATCAATCGACCGCCTAGTAGTAACGATTAATTTAGTCGCAAGACCTAATTAAATATGTTTTCTTTATTATAATTAACATAATATTATTATCGTTGTTTCTCTTTCTTTTTCATTCCCCTTTTGCGTCCCCTATCCTAAGTTGACCTGAAACTTTGAGAGGTATCTTAAACCATTTGACCTTCATAATTCAATATTGCATAATTCACATATTGCATTGCCTTTTAACACGCCTATATTAGCCCAGGGCCGTCGTTAGGGGGGGTCGACCGACCCCCCCCCTAGCTTAGTCCTGGTGGGCTAAACGCAAGATACGCAACGTTGGGGATTCGAGTTCGTAACGTTTGAAAAACAGTAAAAACATAAAATTTCCGCATTTGCGAAAAGTTTCGGCAACATTATGGAACAAATTGTCGTTATAATGCTCTTGAGTTAGTGTATAGTCTGTGTCAAACAGCTTTAATTTTATGCTTGCTAAGTGTACATTGGCAAAATGTACTAAAAAATAGAGACAGTTTTATAAATAATGTAATAGATAGATTTGGTCAAGATCGTAGTTACAGTTTTTATTTAATGAATAGGTTCTGTATAATAATGCATTTTTTTATTAAATTTGTTTAGTTACCTACGTTTTTTTGTGTTTTTACTTTAATTCTAAATTTATTGTTACTGAAGTGACAGCTTTAGTTCCACGTTCCAAGGCATATAAGATATATAAAAAGTTTACTTACTTTCTATAACTAGCCAGAGCTAGTTATAGATTACTTTTATTACAGATGATATGTACTAATGTACTCTGAACCAAAAATTATTGGGTATACGATATTATAATATATGCTTTCTGTATCCACATATTTTTTGTTTAATATTTTGCGCCAAAAAATCAATATTTGACAATTTAATAATTCATATTTTGTTTATTCCAATTTATTTATATTCTACAGGGGGCCTATAGCGGGTATAAATAAATTCACTAATTCGTCATTAAATATTATTAATATTTCAAAAAGATATCAAATTCCAAAAATTATACTTGTGCCAGTCTATATTTTATTTTTCTATAAATGAAAAGTACGCAAATCGACAATAGAACTCTTCTTGTGTAGAATTTAATGAGGAATATTTTTGTTCCTATACCTGTTTTTCGTGGGAATGACGGGTCCCAAGAAAAATGAGAACAATCGTAACTCTGTTACGTCCCGTTTGGGGGTGGTTTCTTACCCCAGGTGGGAACTCTTTGGATCCTATGAACTATACGCATAGCCCAAATTGTATATGAATTTTTTCTCCTAAAAAGTCTAATTTGCGTGGACCATATGGGATTTTTGATCACTCGAGGCGGAATTTGCGTAGATATCCGAGATATAGAAACTGATAGAAACTGCCACCAAAATCTATTCATATTTGTCAAAACTGTCAAACAACCGAAAACTCGATTTCGGATTATTTCATGAAAACGTTACTGATGAAAAGTAATATCGATACATTACACTTCGACTAATACGCAAAATATACGCAGTTAAAACAATAATTTATTATCCTTAACCAAACCGAATAAATAAACATTAGGCTATAAATACGAGTGTTGGAGAGAGGTCTATATCACGAACGTTACATGTCAATAGGTCATGTATTGTAACTGGATTAAATGTATGTTAAATTTTTATTGCAGGTGAATATTCATACTATTCGTTTAACATACTTTTTTGTACGATCTCGCTTTTTTTGTTCACTTATCGTTCTAGAACGGTAAGTAAATAATTGTCAACATTGACATTTTTTACATCGCACTGATGTAGAATTTTCTAGAATTCATTTTAAAGTTTAGTTGAATTATATTGATTCATTGGACTCGGGGCACTGCAGAAGGTATATCCACATTTACGCTTTTAATAAAACAATTCCCTTCAATTTTAGCCAATTAATGTCGAAAATTTAAAAATGTCCAGCGTAAATTGTATTTTTTTAAGATGGAATGCCCATAAGCTTCCTGGAGCTTTCAATTTTTCGTTCTTATTGACAAAGTACGCCACCATAACTTCCTTGCTAATATGTTGGTTTCTTGTTTCACACAATTTCTTGAAAATCTTGTATGTATTTTCATATCGCTCCCTTGATTTTCCAAGAATGAATGCGGAACCTCCAACATTCCATGCTTCTTCTAGCTCTACATCTAAGAACGAATCGCTCATTTTACAAACACTTTGCTCTTTTAAATTATCGTAAATGCAACGCGTCGTAAAATTTGAGAAACACCATAGCTACCAGTTCCAGAATTGTCAATTTCGTCAATTAAGAAAGCCGTGACTGAACGATAAACATAATATATGTATAAAGTATAGATTTCAAAAACGCAACATAAAAAATTAAATAGGTATGTATAAATTCGTTTCCGATACCTCGCTTCCCTCAGCCTCCAAACATTGGCTTCGACCTTACCATACTTGATACTTAATTTACTATGGCGGTTCTCTTGTTACATTCCAGCAGTCAAACTGTTGATTCTGATTCATTAATTATTGTCTATTTCATTATTTTGAAGTGATATTAAGAATTCATAACTGTAAACTGTCTAAGGACCTATACCTATACCCTATACTAGAATTCCTTTAAATGTGATAGTGATTCAAACAGCGTTTCAATGGGCAAGACGAAAGACGAACACAGTGGCTTTGTTTTACCTGCAGAAGACGAAGACAACGGGTATGAGTCACTATCACGATTAAAGGAATTCTAGTATAGATGTCTATAATAGTTCTTCACTCCTTTCCTAATGGAAAATAAAAACAAGGACTAATAAAATAACGTGGAATGACATATTATACCATTAAGTAAATTATAATATTTTTTTAAATGCATGACGTCATTAATAATGAATCACCTACATATTTAATCATAGAAATAAACACTTACACTTAACAATAAATATAAAATTGAGCATTATTGTACTATAAGACATAAAGCAGATATTAAAGACTATTTTTCCGTGGACTCGGATGAAATCTGCGTGGAATCTGAAGAGGCATACCGAAATCTCGAGGCTAGATTTGTTGCTAATCTACTGAGACCATATCTGAAAACAAAAGAAGATCGGTTATAGAAATTAAAGCTGTTTTCCTTATTTAAAAAATTGTGTACTAAAGTAAGGTTTATCACAAAATGTCTGAGAAGATTTAAAAACAAATATATTTTGTATACATGTAATCTGTATATACAGGGTGGACCAAACAATAATTGTTTATGTTTTTTTAGTAATAATAGCGTAAATTCAAAGAAACGCTCAAACATAACGATTGTATTTCGGAGAGAGAAAACTGTTTTTCCAAGTTTCAATATCGTCACTTCAACCCACGAGCAGTGGGGTTAATAATTCCCAAAATTTAAATAGGGAAGGAAATGTTAGTCGTTATACGCGGAGAAACAGTTGATCTCCTGTAAATAGCATTGATCGCGTTTAAGCCTGTTCCTTATTGCAAGATTTTTTACTCACGGTAGCTGGGGAGTAGCCGGCCTCCTAATCCTCCTGCACCTGCCCTTCTTATCCCTAGCGAATCCTGAACTACACCTCCTTGTATTCGATGACCCACTTTGCGTTGCCCCACTCCCCTCAACACTCTGCTCACCAGTTTCCTCCCCTGGTACACTGCCAGCATTCACAGGAGCCTCAATAATTTGAACTTTTATTTTTCCAGGTGAATTGGCTTCTTGTGCTGCTTTTTGGGTTGTTGAGCTAGCTAGGTCTATTTTTTCGGTGCTTTCGCCGGCAGCGCTTGTAGATTTTTGATCGGTGACTTCATTGGAAATATTTCCAAGTAAACTTTCAGGGTGTTTGCTGGAGTTTTCCTGGGGTTTGGCTGGGGTGGTGGACTGGATGATGGTGGCTTGATCTTTTGGTGGTAGGATGGAACTTGGCAGAAGTATTGGGTAAGGGTGGTTGGCTGGTTTTAGGGTTGAGAGCGGTTTCTGTGGTGTTTGAGTAGTTGGGGGTCTTGCTGTGGGCGTTGGTGGGGATGGGCTTGAAGTGGCCTGGGGCGGTTTCACCGTAAAGTCTGCATAGTCGTAATTGTAGTCATAGTCCTGAAAAGAAAAAAAACATATTCTGAAAACTGACGCTAACAAATCAATTATTTTTGTCTCCACGGATGTTCTCATACGTAATTATAATTCAGACTATCTGCATCATTTTATTCCAATGCAACAGTTGCATCAAAAAACAACAACAAAATGAAACGTCAAAAACGTTTCAAAAATGGGTGATCTAATTTGGTTTTTGTAGATAAATTAATAAATAGTAGCAAAAAAATACCATTGGAATTAACAAGCAAATAATTAATAAGAATAACAAGCCCATAAAACGCACGTCAGTTGAATATGTCAGAGGGTCATGATCTACTCGTATTACTGTCTAATACACATGAACTAACTATAGTTATAAATTAGTATATTATATGTTTACTAATAAATTCTAAGATACTTTTGTCTGCCACTTGATAAAGCATGCGCGGATAAATCAGGCGAAAAAATCGGTTAAAAAGTTTACATTTGCTTATGTTATAAGATCACCACTTAAATGCTATTATTATTTAGAAAAATTAAGATTTAAGCACAATTGGTCAAAATTGCTAACAATATTAAATATGTCTGATTGTTGTATCAGGTCGTCATGGTCATTATGATAGTCCATGCACTTTGATTCCATCTACGACAATTTAAGTAAATTGCTATTCCATTGTCATGCAAAATTAAGCATCAAAATTTGAAAATTGTTTCATATCAAAGTATTGTTTCATATCTGCCACTTACACTCAAAAAAATAGAATTTATAGTTATCACTGGAAAATAAAATTAATCAAATTATCTATTAACAAATAAAAATATAGTTTTGTTAAGAAATTGCTATTTATAAATTAAATGAAACCATCAAATCACCATCTTAACCCCGATTGCGCAATTTTCGTAAATAGGCCAGCGAAAGTAATAATTGTTGTTATCGCAAGAAAACCGCAAAATGATATTTATTTCTAGTGGATTTATATGAGGTTTTCATTGGATGCGATTTGTGGCTGATTTCCACCTGATACAGATGTATATGTTGCATAGGTGGACCAATAATGTGAAGTCAAGGCAACATTTGTCCAAAATGCCAAACCTATGAGTCTTGTCTTTGTCTAAATTTTAGAATATAAAGTATGTATATACTGAAAAAATTAGAAAATAATATAATGTAATTAGTATCTAAAAATTACCCTTTCACATATTTATAATTTATGACGGCCCAACTGGTGATACTGAGTTGATTATCGGGAAGATTTAAAAATAGTACAAGTACAATAAAAATTGGAATTTAGTAGCAAAATAATTAAACTGCATCTTGACCCTATTTAAGACAATTTAATATATATATATATATATATATATATATATATATATATATATATATATATATATATATATATATATATATATATATATATATATATATATATATATATATATATATATATATATATATATATATATATATATATATATATATATATATATATATATATATATATATATATATATACATGTCCACAAACAATGCACGTCACAAATACCAACATCTCGTAAGGATTTTGGAAAACTCACCAGAGATCCTAGAGAGTCATCGCCCAGTAAAGCAATAATCTGGAAGTCTTTCAGGTGCAGTTGAATGTTGTAATCTCCTGTCTGCTTTTGGTCGTACACAGTCTGAGGGATGTTCTTGCTATTCTTCGACCTAGGAGCGCATCTAGTGGGCAGGACAATTACCAGTAAAACACAACAAAACACGTATAGCGTCATCGCCATCTTAAGACGACTGAAATGTGTTTAGCACAATGAGTCTCTTCCTCAGTGTTTTGATGAGAACTGAACAGGTATTTCGCTAAGAGAGTAGTCTTGATATCAACCTGATGCCAGTGGCGCACTAGATACATATGGAAAGATCGTGATTGAAACGCATATAGACAGTAATATACATTTATTAAAACTAACCAAGTTCATTTTGCGTTTCAAACTATATTCAAATTATGACATACTAAAAATGTAGATCCTTTGCTTCTTGTCCTTTCTTGAATGTCATTGCAAATTTTGACTGGTATCCGCCCGTTTCATCGCTACGCTACTGGCGTTGGTCAATGGACTCGCATTGGGATGCAGGAGCTCGACCATGGTAGGTCAAGAAGCAGCCCATACAGGAATTTTATTTCAGAGCAGACACGGTTTTGATTAATTTTGATACCGCTAGGTTCTTCGAACTGTCGGAGTTGAAAAGGTCACGGCTTTTGATGATTTTGCGTGTTGCCTACGATATATTCGGCTTTTGCCTAACCTGAAATGGTTCACTGTAAATATGAGAAGGGTTTTATATTTATATTATTGATCATAATAAATGCGTAATATTTCTGCCCATATCATATTCTTTAAATACTTAATATGCGATGCTTCCATCGTCTGTTCTTCTATTTTCTAAAAACCACACAAATGCACAATAATACATGTAGGTATACACAAAACGTGTATAGGTAGATTTATTTGTCCCGAACCATCAGGGACAAAAACATTATTATACAACTTATTTTAATATAATTATATTTTTTAATATAATTGCATGTTTAGTCATTAATGTATTCAATCTGAAATAGGGTGTTCTCTAAGTGATAATTCATTTGTTTATTTTTTATATCTGAATTATGATTAATTTTATATCTAGTTAATGTTAACAATGCTGAAGAGATGTAAAAATTACGATCATCTTAATCCCTTTGCAAGTCGATTAAATTTGGAGCAGTTATTGATAACAATATTATAAACTTTCCTTGACAGTGAATTTATATAGGCCGAAGATCTTACTTCCCGAGTTTTAATTTCTACAAATTTTCCGGGTTCCCTACGACCGACCCCCTGAATCCCTTTCCAAGTCGATGAAATTTGACACAGTTATTGATAACAATTATATAAATATTCCCTCAAAGGGAATTTATGGGCCGACGCTTACTTCCCGAGTTATCATTTTTTCAAATTTTCCGGGCTCCCTACGACCCCCTGAATCCCTTTGCAAGTTAATGAAATTTGGCACACTTATTGATATTAATAATATAAACATTCCCTGAAAGCGAATTTATGGACCAAGGCTTACTTCCCGAGTTATAATTTTAAGTTATAATTTTCCCGAATTGGGTACTTATTTTTTATTTTTCGGGTTCCCTACGACCCCCTGGATCCCTTTGCAAGTCGATGAAATTTGGTACAGTTATTGATAACAATTATATAAACATTCCCTGAAAACAAATTTATGAGCCAAGGCTTACTTCCTGATATACATTTTTTTAAATTTTCCGGGTACCCTTCTGAGTATAATTTAACATTTTTTTGGATTGTTCTGTTAATCTGTTAGGTAATAACTTGTGTTATTATTAAATAAATAAAAAATAAATATATTTATTGAAGCACAACAAACAAAATGTGGTGGTAGTCAAAACCAGTAGCGGTCCTACGCAGGAACATGGCCCAATCTTCTTCTGCTTATGAAGGGTCTGATGAATCCTGGCAAACGATATTTTCTGAAATAAAGGAACATCAAGTAGGTGAAGCATTCTCCAATGAAATTAAACAATAAATACTGGATGGACAGGATGTGTTTATGTTTATGTGTCGAAACAGAATTATCAGTTAGTTTCACATCCTTAAAATAAATTATTTATACAAAAACGAATTTTAGTTAATAATAATTCATAATGAATAATTTTAAGCATTTCAGCACATCTCTTAGTAGCAGGTAAAAAAAGGATGTGATATGGTTTTACCTTTTAACAATCTCATTTTGGGTCGTGGTATTTTGACCGTCCGGTACCAAAGTTTCACTTTTTTCAGCTGTACTAGACAGTAGACCATTACTACCAGTAGTGGTACTGTTGGGGTCGTCAGTGCTGTTAGGCAATCCGTGCGGGTCTTCCGGCTTCGGCGGAAAATACAAATCGAAATCAGGATTGCCCTCGGCCCAAACCTCTGGAGTCAGCAAGGCAGCGAAAGACTGCAACAAGGCTTCTGGCGGTGCCAACACCAGGACCACGCCGTCGATGTTGACCTTGTAATTTTCCGATCCGTTTTGACGTTGATCGTACACTTCCCCGAACTTGCCATAGTCGTATACGGCGTTCTGCGTCTGGTTTTTTTCCGGATCCTTGGAAGCGGGAGCACTTTGCACACAAACGTTAGTGATTATCAAGAAGAGTATGTGATATGGGAACATGTTAACGGTTGATTTGCGTCCTCTCGGATTGACCGGCTGCGATGTGAGTGTGGCTGAAAATGATGAAAATATAGACTCGCCTTCTCAGGGCGGGAGGCTGCTGGGCACTTACCGGACGATTCCCGTTTGCGTGCACCAGATTCAGTAATAGTAGCCTGGTGACCTACTGAAAAGGTCAATACACTGATCAAATTTTAAAAAAGCTGCCCTAAATGCATATATATATATATATATATATATATATATATATATATATATATATATATATATATATATATATATATATATTTTGTGAAAAGTAATCTTGGGTTTGTAGCATTTCATTACATAGAAATAAGCAACTAGACGAATAAGAAAGACTTTCTTATTCGTCTAGTTGCTTATTTCTATGTAATGAAATGCTACAAACCCAAGATTACTTTTCACAAAATAAATATGAATAGCAAAGAATTTCAAAGCTAATATATATATATATATATATATATATATATATATATATATATATATATATATATATATATATATATATATATATATATATATATATATATATATATATATATATATATATATATATATATATATTAGAGATGCAACGGATAGTTGTTTGGCCGGATATCGGATACCGGATGTCCGACGAGCTGCGAGGCCGGATAGCCGAATATCCGGCGGCCGGATATCCGTACAACACAGGCGTTCGAGTCGCACAGGCGAGGCGCAGTGAACGCGATCGGATCGATTCGGGTGGTTTCAGGTATTAGTATCAGTTGTTTACTCGCTGCTTGCTGCATGATGAGTCTTAAAAACTAAAAACAATTAAAACAAAACATGTTTTAAAACATTTTAGTTTTTAGAAGGTTCTTTTATTTTCTTTGTGACTTTTTGTAACTTTTTCTACTTTAAATAAAAGCAGTCATAATTATAAGCACATTTTAAGAACATTTTATTATTATTTACCACAAAAAGATTTATGTAATAAAGTTGATTTTAGGGAATTGTGTCGCAGTTTTTGAATATCCGATATCCGGCCGGATATTCAGCTACTATCCGGCATCCGGCCGGACATTAAATTTAGGCCGGATACCGGATAGTCTCCGGATATCCGTTTCATCTCTAATATATATATATATATATATATATATATATATATATATATATATATATATATATATATATATATATATATATATATATATATATATATATATATATATATATATATATATATATATATATATATATATATATATATATATATATATATATATATATATATATATATATATATATATATATATATAAGCGAGAAAATTGCTTGTTAAATTTTGTTTTTAAAAATCGGCTTCCTTCCATACGGATAAATAACGCGGGCAGTTCTATAACTGCGGCACTATTACGGTCGCCACGTAGAGTGGCAATTTGCCAAGGCATTTTGTGCCTTGTAAATTCCTTAAAAAAGGTAGTAGGAACCTGTAAATGTATAAATGTTAGTAGCCAATAATGATAGTAAAAGTTATAAGATTAAATCAAAGAATAAAACGTAATATATCTAAAATAATAAGTGTACAGTGAAGAAAATGCGTAGATATTTAAGAAGATTAATACTTAGATAGCGTGTGGAGATATGTCACGTGTGTGTATCAAAATAGAAGGAGGCGATTCTTATATACCTACTAAAGAATAATACTAGAATACTAGAGAATAATTTCGGCACGTTGTGTGTGCACATTGTCATCAGCTGTGTATTCATCGAGAACGGCCACATCAACAAAAGGCCACATCCAGGAGAAATAATATGAAATAATTTCTTGGTGAACTGAGACGCGCAGACAAACTCCGTGGATGGCAATCAAACTCCGTTGATGGCACATATGTGTTCTACATATATTTTTTATTTTATAGCCAACAGTTGACACTCTATTCTGGAAGATACGATTTTTTTAATATTCCTATCCTTAACAAATAATTTTTTCACGGACTCAAACGGACAGACAAACTCCGTGGATGGCAGATATGTATTTTACATATATTTGTTAGATTATAGCAAAAAGTTGATTTTGGCACTCACTATATTATTGGAAGATACGATTTTTTTTAGTTTTCAGATTCCCGAACATAAAATAATTTCCGGACGGACTCGAATGGCCAAGCAAACTTCTGTCAGATTTCTATTTTTTATTTCTTTTATTTCTATTTTCTATTTTTTCATTTCTTAATTTATGGCCAAAATTTTATTTTTAGTATAAAATAATTTTTCTTCAGAATCGCCTCAGAAATTCAGAATCGTCCTTGTGCAAGAGTGTTGGCGTTACTATGTATATGGATGAGCGCGTATCTGTAATGGTGTGTTGTACTAAATATTTCAAGTTAAATTTACTCCATGTCGTCGGTTGTGGATAGGAATGTGTGGATAACTTCACTCAAACTCAAGAAACCTAGAGACCAAAACTAACTCATCAAAAATGTGTCTGAAACATGGCGAGCTCGTGTAGAAGCGCGTGGGATCTGCGCATGTTGGATAGTATGTAAAAATCATTTGCAGGTATCAAAAAATCCCCTTGAAAAAGATTAGTGTACATTCTATGATAATATACCTTGCTTTTTTTCTTCATCGTGTTACTTATCCTAACCGCTATTGTGTAAAATTTACTTGATAAACTTCACGAGATACGCCCATGGATGCATGTCAACCAAGTTTGCAGTTTTAAGTTCATATAACTGTTAGAAATTCTATCCACAGGCCCCATTTAAACATCAAACTGGTCATTTGGATGCATCTCAAATTTGCATTTTACGGTTGTTAAAATCACCGTTTTTGCAATAAATCAATAGAGGTTTTCCTGGTAAATATGGATAAGGTGTTTTGTTTTTATATTCATGTAGTAAAACCACTACGGTAAGCCGGTAAGTAAGTAACACACGATGTGAATTTAAGTTGTTTATTTAAATATAATAGGGAACATGGCTAAAAATTATAAAAATATAATAATAACACTAAAAAACATAGCGTAACGTTGTAATAAAATGTGTACTTCACAAAAAAACAAGATTTCTAATTCCGCGCTATCAATATGAAGGATGTAAACAGCGATAAAATTGATGCGCCCCGAGAAGAGCTGTGACGTCACAAACTACAATATTCGGTAGGCGTTGCGACGAAAAGCGGCCGAATGACCTATGAAATCAAGCGGTCGACTGCTGGGATCTCCCCTAGCCAACCGAATCGGTCTCCTCGTCGTTCGTAAATTTTAGGCTGTGGCGTCACGACTTTGAACCTGTTTGAAACGGATCGCTCGCGCGCGAGCCTTTAATAATTTATAACGGCGTCATATTTTGCATCTTATTTTTCAGTATGGTAGAACAATTTTAGGCAATAAAAAAAATGGGAATGCCCTAATCTGGAGTACATATAAAGAAAATAATTCTTGCACTATTAATTTGGAAAATTTGACATAAATTGAGTCAGATTGAGCTGTTTGGAAATAATGGAAGTAATATCGACTAGTGGGATTGTGCATGTTTAAGCCCAACACGTTGGGCGCCATATCGACGATCGACGTCGTTGCTATTAAACAACTGTTAAAGTTATACGTAGTGTTACCTTGGATGTTACTCTAGATCCTGGGATAGATAGAATACATGGTCTAGGCCATGGCGCCATTTCGGGAATTTCGTAAAATCCACTATTCTATGGATTATTTCTCGGTTGTAGATACATATATTTCTGTTCTATCTTCTGTGCCTTACTTAGCATTAGATGTAGTATCCTTATGCAGAGTTTGGTTCCATTCGGCTATTTTAACTAATTTCTAGATATTTTGTTAAAATGGATTATACATTTGACAACCTTGTAAATGAGACTAGACTAGATAGTTTTATAGTCGATTCTATCATTTATTTGTATAGGGCAATCCTGGGATTAGGTTGGATAGTGTTATAATGGAAGTTTTAAAACTTATATTTTACTATCTAATATTTAATTTAGAAACTAATATTTAGTTCCCATAAAGAACATTTTTATAGGAAATTTCCTCTTCTTTATTTTTCCTGTATATATTTTTTCTAAAAATTAACAGTTTTTGAGATAATGGAAAAAAAGTTTTTTGAGCGGCGCGGCGGCCTAATTTTAGCGTGATAATTCGTAACAAAATTTTCACGGTTTATTTTTGCTACTGCCTGCTCATAGTTGGATTTCGGACAAAAGAAACGATACCACACAACTATATAAAATTTTATTTCTACGAAACACTCAACTTTCCATAATCTGCCTATACTCCAACTGATGCTGATACATCTTCATAAAAACTTTGTACTTCTTATCATGAAATTCGACGACTTCTTTATTGGGTTCCACCACTCTGCCTTGGCCGCCCATAGACTGTATGGCGGTCGTCATGTCCGCGAAATACGTGGCTGCGCATGCTCCTAAAATAGCAGAGCCCAGTAGCACGGACTCGTCCTCGTCCGGGCACACGACAGGAAGGTTGCAAACGTCAGCTTGGGCTTCGGTGAAGATCCGGTTTTTGCTTAGCCCTCCGCAGATCAAAGTGGACTTGATATCCTTGTACCCCGATTTGACCAGTGATTCCAGAATGTGGCGAGTGCCATACTAAAAATTGAGGAAGCAAAATTAAATTTGCCAGTGACAGTGAAAAATAAACTATCAGTATATTTCACACTCACACACACACTTATTCACACTCACACACTTATTCTGTATGTTCTCTTACCGATAGTGCTTGTACTGTAGCAAGATAGAGCAGCGCTAAGCTCTCCTCGTCTTCAGCTAGAGTTAGTCCACAAATCTGAAACAGACAACTTGTGTACTAAAACTAAAATAGTGCTGCAGGTTCTGGTGATATCAGAGTAGATAGCCCCATAATTACGTGCGCACCACTGTGTAACCATGGAGGTTCATTCAGACCTACAAATGGCGATAAACGTCCTAAACCAAACAAATCCTACAATATCAGGTACCCAAAACGCTACAACGCAATAACGTCCGAGGAAGAGGCCAATCAGCAATGTTCGAGGAGAAAGGCACGCATACCCCGAAAATGGATAAATGCGCCCATACAACGCATATACCGATGAGATGAAGCAAGGTAATCCCGTTCAGCCCCCTCACATCGAGGCCATAAAATCTTCAAATGATATTGGCGTATATACCTACCACACAAGAAGCCGAAACTCCAGATTCTGGATAAAGTGTAAGTTTACTAACCATGACTTGACTTTTCAGAGCGACTTCCTGGAACAGCCCATTGCGAGGCTATTTCAGGTCTAAATACATATTTCAGGTATCGCCAGAAAAATGAAATAGAACAGATGATGATGTACTTCCTGAATACGTCCCTAACCTGGAAGAATGATGACGGTTAGTCCAAAATTTTGTGAGGGACCGGCTACACCTGACAAGTGAGCGAATGAAGAAGCATCTGGACAATAAGATGACGCTGTCTGGTTGTACCAGCCCCAGAGAAAGAAAGGATTGAGTCGAAAACCACAAAGACCATGGGAAGGACCGTATACCTTCGTGAAGAAGATCAACGAACTTGTGTATCGGATCCAGCGATCTCCAAGGGCTAAGCCTAAAGTCGTCTATTACGAGCGGATGAGTCCATACAATAGGACGCCAGCAACTGGAGATCAGTAAGAAGCTATTGGGGACCAACAGCTTTTAGGAGGGGGTCAGTGTTACGGAATCGTCAGAAGCGATTGTGCACGACATACAGAAAATTCCCTAAGGAAAATCTGCACAATCTGGCAACACCGCACCCGACGATGTAGGCAACATCGCATCTGGGGTGCCAGATACAACCCACCAAAGGCGAAGGTGTCAACCCTCTAGGACATAAAATAACCGAGATACGCCCCCTGGCCCCATTTAGAATAGTTGCAATATAAGAACATGTGGACTACCACCTGTAGAACTCTTCGAGACGCCCTGTATAAAATCTAGAATGGGATGGAATTATTGAGAACAATCTAGAATGGTATAAAATAATCGAGAAGCTTCCAGATCCTTGAAAATAGTACATTACAGCCAGCCGATCATCACATTAGTGTTTTAGTTCTTAGCGAAACGTTTAACGAAACCTAAATGTTCGTAAATGTTCAGTAACAAATATAATTAAAAAATTGTTTAGTTTGCAATAGTGATTCATCATTGTAAACAGTTTTTACTTGTTGTGTTTGGATGTTGATAAAGTGTATTTGGATTCTGGACAGTATCACAGTATGTATATCCCTTCTCTCTATTAGAAAAAAAAATTATATTCATATTATAGTTAGAAATATTACTTACCACCCCTTTCAAAGATGGATCAGCTATAGGAGATCTGTTACCATGAAAATCGGGCCAAACATGCAGATCCTTGGTGAGAAACGCAACGGTTTTAAAATTCTGTTTTCTAGCAAGATCGTGCAAGATATTGCTCAAATACTGCTGTATGTGCCTATAAAAATGTATTCGGCTAATTATTAATAATTATTACTAACAGCCAGAGTTCCCATAACATATGCAATGTATATATATATATATATATATATATATATATATATATATATATATATATATATATATATATATATATATATATATATATATATATATATATATATATATATATATATATATATATATATATATATATATATATATATATATATATATATATATATATATATATATATATATATATATATGTATATATATATATATATATATATATATATATATATATATATATATATATATATATATGTATATATATATATATATATATATATATATATATATATATATATATATATATATATATATATATAATGTATATAACATATACATATATCTTGCGACATATCTTTTATAATTCGTTTAATTAAATCGTTTTATTGGTATTATCTAAGGGTACCCCACCCCTATAATAATATATTATATTTGTATTTATGTCGTGCTTTTACTTGTAATAACATTTTCATATCAATGAATACTTAATCGTTACGCTATTATAAAATGACTTGCATGAAAAGCTGGAAGCTTGAAATGGCATAGCTTACATATCTCCCAATTTCTGCTTTATTCCCCGGGTGGCGGGATGTGAGTCGATCACGTGATCTATTAACTTTCCAGTTGCACTTTGCCCCCCCTCATTGAGCCACATGCCCGGCACCATTGCGCTCCTGTAAGGCCCCCAAATACCGGGAGTAAACGTTGCTTCCTTTGACACAGCCATATGGCATGTGGAGGTTCCACATATCAAGCCTAA
This sequence comes from Tetropium fuscum, assembly GCA_964058915.1. NCBI lineage: Eukaryota > Metazoa > Arthropoda > Insecta > Coleoptera > Cerambycidae > Tetropium > Tetropium fuscum. Next base: position 18,087 of record CAXKVY010009577.1, read on the forward strand.
AAGACAGAACACGTAATGTATAATATCAAAGTTCTAGACGCCATCAAATAACAAGTAGTAAATAGGGTAGTTTATTCGTATACAATTAGTTTTAAACGTCCCAGGGTGCTGTGTGTTCGTGAAAATTCAGTCGTCCTCGTAGATGTCATCGTCAGTGCTATCGTCATATCAAAGGCTCCAACCCTCCCCAAGAATGTTTAATTTAACTAACTCACTTAGTCTAGTGTGGAAAGCTGGATCAACGCCATCGACTCTGCATCCAATTAGCCCCAAGCCTCCAGCATGGGCGTCTATCATCGATGTACCCACAGGCGTACCAGGTAGAAGTCCCGTTTCCTTGGCAGCACGTTGGGATAATCCATTCCCTACAGGAGAACCTGGTGCCAATACAATGGGACCTATCTTCTTCCAGTTGTCTTCTGCCAAGTCTCCCAAGCCTATTTGTTCGAAGTAGCTCTGATTCCAGCTTTCAGTTCCGTCGGTAGACATCTCGTAGGTCCATTTGCACACCAAGGAACAAGAAGATCTAAAATATTGAACAGAAAACTTCTGAGATTACGATTCTGAGATTACGCATGCGCACTAATCCCATATTTTCATTTTGTTCTGTGAATAAACTTCGTATAAGTAAGGAAAATGTTCGATAAAATCAATTAAGACAGCTTCTTCGGACATTTCTTAAAACTCTGAAGGCCAAATACCTATTTAAAAAAGCAGGGACTTGTCACAACAATATTAATTATTTTAATGTAGAATTTTTGGTTAGATTTAGGTAGTCGGAATTCGAGAAATCGTTTCTCTGTGACATACTTCTCTGTGCCACCAGCCACCAACAACAACATCTTGATATTCACACGATGTTTGCCGATTCTTTCCCGAGTACACCCGATTCGGTAACGATATCGGTAAGAAACAAAAATAAACCAAATCTTATCGACTATAATAGCTTACGGCTTAAGTCTTACAGCGTACTATAAATGGTTGTTAGTATTTCTTTGTGTTAATTTTTGTTACGGCTACGTTACCGAAACTATAAATTCAGCTTTACCATTTTCCACAATCATAGCGATAAAGCTCTCCTCCGAATAAAATGTTTACAAATTCTGATAAATATTTCTCTCAGATTAAATATTAGGTATATTGTGTATCACTTAGTAGATTAAATTTATATCTGATATAAAAAGTTAAAATTAGTTCCTTATGAATTCCTTAGTAGTGGAGCGAAATTCACCATAAAAGTCCCTCCGTTCTTGGGGGAAAAAAATTAGCGTAGAACCAGATCAGACCTTTATATAGACTTTATAATATATCGCAATAATATGTAATCTTCCTTATAATTACCTTTAAGGTTTATTTCAGTTTTATTACAGTTTTATTTCAGTGGACCTTGTATGGGATTTATTTCTGTAAATAAAAAAAGAACCGACTGTTCCTCTTACCTTGTTGCGCAGTCTGTGGCTCTCCAAGTCAAAAAGTCGGGCAAGTCGAAAAAGAGGCCCGCTCTGTTCCAACATTCCTTTCTTAAGTTTCTCTTCAGCCATACTAGTTTTGGGGTCTCCATTTCGGGGGATATTTTACCCCCAACATACTGTAAAAGCGGATGATTTAAAGCGTTGATTTCTTCTGCTTCTTTCACTGCTCTATGATCCAGCCAGAGGATGACGTTTTGTTGGTTATTTCCTAAAAATTTATGCTCTACATAATTCTCCATCCAATCACTCATTAGCAGAATTCTTATAGGAAGTGCTAAAAAATCTACTTTTAGTTTAATTGATTTGAAGTAAACTGATGGATCTCCAGGAAACAACTACTCAGAGGGCAGAGACTCCTACCTGCGTTGAATTATACTCACAAATCCTATTTAGTAGGAAGCTAAAATCACTCATCAATTCCTCACCAAGCATGCACCGGTTTCGAGCTAGTTTGCTTTCATCAGCATATTATAAGCGATGGGGAAGACAAACCACAATATCAACCATACTAACCTCAAGCAGACTAAGCAGCGAGATACATACAAATATATGTATCTCCCTCCAGTGGCCATTTGCTACTACCTATGCGACATCGGAGATGCCTTACTATTAACAGGTAGCGTCCTAACATAGAGGAATCAAGAGCGATTACTAGCCCTAGTGTTTTTAGGCAACGTGGTTTTCTTTTGCCTTTTCTAAATTAAAAATTGCAAATTTAAAATTACTTATTACCTGAGGGGCTCACGGTCAGTGGGTTGCCTGCCTGATCTACGCAGACTAGGGAACAAGTGGCATCAAATCCTATGCCTTTTACCAGTTCTGGCTTTACATCTTTTATTACAGCCTAAAAATAACAATGGAACATTATGTTTGTGGCAAGTGGCAAGTTTCACATTTTTGTAATTACTTTATTTTGAATATGGTGAGAACATAATAGTCACGATCACGAATGGTCACTAACGACATTTTTATAATATACCCCACAATTCTAATTTGTTTAGATTTTGATTAATAATTGGACGTAGTTATGCAAAATGGAACATACCCACAATTTGCTTTTATTGAGAAAAAGCGGTTTAAAGTTATGCAACACCTATAATGGGAATTTTATTTATGATTTTTATCTATTCATATACGATAAGTGCACCATTCGAGATTTTAATTCTCTATATTTTTGGCTTTTTTAAAATTTTATAACCTTTTTTTGAGCAAAATGTGGCTTTGTTCCCTTTTGCGCTTCAGTATTATCATTACAGTAAAATTTTAAATGTTGCAACAATCATATTTATTTCTTTAATAAAAAAGGATCACTAGATGTATATTTTTTATTTAATTATTAACATTTAACGTTAAAATATACAAGGTTATTACAAAATATAGGACCAACTGCTCTTCAATGCTCTTCAAAATCGAGGTCTCCTCCGAGATCCTCTAGAGCATCCTCTGCATCATCACTGGCATAAAATGTTGTGTAATGTGTAGAAAGGAATACATATGGATTTAAGGTCATTATGTTTCTCCTGTGCTATTGGTTTTCCCTGAGGCCATAGTGGATTTAGATTTGTAATGGAAACAAAATAAGCAGAATGATCCCTTGTGGCTTTGGGTGGTGGACAACGACCTCTCGCAGCTTTAGGACGACGACCCCTTGTGACTTTAGCAGGACAACCCCTCGCGGCTTGGGAATAAATTTGCTAATGTTAACTTTCATCTCTGTGTCAATTTTCTACATGGATAAAGAAAAGGGCTTTTCTTTCTCTAACACAATTTCCACAGTATTAAGCCAACTTACATCTTTAGTATTAAGGCAACTTACATCCCTAGTATTAAGCAAACCCTTCTTTCTATTCGTTATATTGTTTCCCAGTGTTTCCGTTGTTCCAAATTTTCCTAAGCATTATTAGTAAGTAGCACATAAAGCTGAGAAAGTTGTTCTTGATGAAATTTACAAAAAAAATTTAAACGTGCCGTTTTTTCTCCATTTTTAACTGGAAAATTATTATACCTAGGAGTCCGAAATGGAGAAGGTGTCTTGAAGGAGGTGTATATGTTGACCCAAACATGTGTAAAAAAATTCAGGATGAACTGTCAAATATTTAACACTCGTTTAGGTCAACATACACACCTTCTCTAAAAAAATTTCAGACTCTTAGGTATAAGAGCTTTCAAGTTAAAAATGGCGCAGAAACCGCACTTTTAAAATTCTGGAAGCTATTTGCAAGTTAACAATTGCACGTCCAATTGCAACCTTTTAACTCTTCATTTTCACATTGCACGATACGATATCGTTACCGTCAGACGACACGATATCGGGGCACGCAAAATGTATGGAAACATATGGCACGTTTTCACACTGTCCGGTAACGGCAACGACATCGTCCACGGTACACGACATAGCGTGGGATGCAGCGCTCCCCGTTAGCTGTCGGACGACAATCTGTTTATTTACTGATATATGAACGATTGTGAAAAAACTCTACTGGTGTTTTGTACTATACAAATATGGCATTTAAATACGATGTTGTATGTTTGAGCAGGTTCATTTTGTAATATTCTCATATGTCGGATCGGACAATCGTGCAATGTGAAACAAGTTGTTATGTTTTGATAGAATACTAATAACTAATAACTAATCAATTTTAACACAAAACCCATCAAAATAATACACTAAATTAAAGAATAACTGTATTACTTCTATTTGAAGAATTATTATTGACTCCACTTTACCACAAAACGTTCGATGATATTAGGCAATTTAGGCATCCAACTGAATGCCAATGATGCCGATGTGACAAAGCCGAGGTACGTGTAAAATTGATCCGTAGTATTTGAATGGGAAACACTCTTATTCTGTATCACTTTATGATATGGTATATAGTGTACGAAAGGTATTATAGGTAGTGTCAATATTTTGTTATACTACATGATAATGTCATCATAATGTGATGGGCGATGTATATAAAATCATTTGTTTTTCCATAAATTCCTGGAAATCGGTTATACTTGACAACGCTGTTAAAAATGCGGTAGCACGTGTGCTACCGATCGATGTAATGAGGGTTTTTTGCTCGGGTTTTTATGTTTCATACTTCGATGTTACAAACTATACATTTTATTTCATTTATCCTTTTCATTTATTATCTTACAGTTTACAATGATCAAACAAATGTTAGCATTTCAGTCATATAATTATCACTTTACAAGTGATGATAAAAGATTTTACGACTATATCAATATTGTATTTTCTTTTTGATTGCGTAAATAAGTGACCTAAGGGGCCCCTGACCTACGGCCCTGTGCACAGAGATAATACATGTATATTATATAACTTATCATCTTTATCTCTAATGTTTTTATTTCAGCTAACACTATCAATGGATTTAATATAATTGTTGGTAAACAGGTTCATTACCTCGTGGCAAATAATGTTATATAAATATTTGTACGCAAAGGGTTGCAAAGGACTAAATCTGTAGAGGAAGAGGAACCCATGGCTCACTCAAAATATGATAGAATTGACAGTCAATTAACTGAGGTCGACATTTTAAAATCCGATGTATGATTTGATAGGCATAGTTACTGAAAATCTAAAATTATATAATGACATGGCTAGCAACAGGCCCTTAAACGCTCTAGAAAGCACCTTTTGTATTTTAATACTAGCTGTTAAATAAGTACCCGCGACATCATCCGCGCGAATTTAACGCGCGTTCTAGCCCCCGCGACAGGCAGGCTTTGTGATATGAAGTCGTTGGAGGGGGGAGGTGGAAGCGGAGGGAGGCCTTTCGACTGCGTGGGGCGCGCGCGGTACTGGACACTGCTACTTTATTTTATTTTATTATTACTCCTTATAACATCGGAACATCCGTAAGACAGGCCGGGGACAATAATTTGTGACGTCACGATACTGGTCCGGTCACTGCATAACATAACTTAATATATTATGAAATATATGTTTAAGTAGGTATACCTACCTAAACATTTGTATTTTATGATAATCAAAACTGCCCATGATATTTCCCTTTCCATTTAACATTTTTGAAATACCACTATGGAAGATTGGAACAATTTTTATTCAACTGGTCTTAAATTTGAACTAGGTATATCCGATTTTAAACTACTATAACTACTTCCATAGATTTATTTATTTATTATATTTATTTATGTATATATTTATAAGTAATCGACCATATATAAGGTAGGTATGTATAAAATAAAATATACCTACATACCCTTTAAGTAAAAGAATAAAAAATCCTATATAACCTTCCCATATCTTCCCAAAAATAATATCATACCCATCAGCCCTAGAAATATTCAAAAATTGATAAACACTAGGCATAAAATATTAAAATTATGATTACCGATCAACTCATTTCCATTCCTATCATTCCAATAAATTAATATTACCTTGATACATGTTACAACCGCATTCCATATATCATCGGTGGACTGTTCGTAATAATGAGCCTGCAAGTTCCATGTTTTCGTTGTTTTCACCGCGGAATTTACAATTTTCCCGTGCTCACTAACCAGAGCCGCTCTCACACTACCGGTACCAACATCAACCCCAATAAAAAATGCAGCGTCGACCATTGTTGGACGACTTGATTCGATAATATAATATACAAATATAGTTCACGATCAACTCAACTCAAGGCTTAATAGGTATTCGTTCGTCCGTTAAAAATTGTAGTTACGGCAGGACTTATCGCAGTAGGCTGGATTATGGCTATATTGCATCATTGACGTGCGGTAGAGGTTAAAATGCGGACATTGAACATTATTAGTATTTAATGAATGAAAGGAAATTCGGGAGGATATTATAAGAGTGTACTGTAGAGCCATGTAAATTGTGAGAAAGCATAAATATACCTACTCTAGGCGACAATAAAAGTATAAGTAAGAAAAATAAAGAGAGACATTGCGTCGTAGATACCTCAAATTTATAGCATATTATATTTACATAAAATACTGTGAATTATTTCCAACCTCAATTGGGGGGATATATTAGGGACGCGCATAGTGATTGATTTGAATTACGCGTTCCTATAGTACGCAAGCCTTACCGTCCAAGGTAGTCAACGTACAACGCGTCTCCTGAAAAAAGTATAGGTCTCTGTATAATTTGCTGTTGAATAACATTCAGCCAAATTAGAATTCTGCCACTGCAACCCATCAGCTGCCACTGGTAGGTATATAGGTTATATAGGTATCTTGACCAAATTTATCTTAACCGTGGCCATAGTTCCGTGGCCTTGGCTGTCTGTCCTATCTCTGTGACTGGTGTAGCGGCTCTCTTTATCTGCGCATTTCGCAGCTAAGTTTAATTTGGCTACAAGAATATGGAAATACCCAAAATTTGGCCACAAGTAATTTAAATGCGAATTGACTTTGCAGAGGGCGCACCTTTAATGGGCGCTCGATCCCGTCATGAAATGAAGACTTAAACAGTCGGGGGGTCTTTTGCCACCCACGCGCGATTGGCTAATATTGTTTCTGGCACTTCTGGCAGTGACATTTTAGTATTGCTTATGATGCAAATAAGGTTAGTCAAAAAAAAGAGGTGGTTGAAATTACATGTCCCGTGAGTGACCCTTCCACTTACGCACGTCCTAGTGTGCGGGTCTCTAACGATAGATAAAAGGCCATATTATAAAGAGTCACTATAATAAATATATTACTTAACAATTATTTCTGGACGATATTTGCAAAAGAACCTTGTGATGAAGATTGCAAGGTTCGTAAACCGCTAAATTGATTAGGTTATTTTATATCTTCAATGAGTATCTGGCATACGAATATACCCATAGGTGCGTAGGTGTATCTAATAAAATAATTAGTTTATCTGTTTATGAATAAACCAGAGAGCAAAAACAATTTTCTCTATGAGTAAACGGAACTAGAATCATAGAAAATAATAGTACTTAACTGTTAATATCATATTTTCTATGGCAAAAAAGAAACCTGGTGACTCCATCTAGACTCCGTCCGGGGCATCGTAATAAGTTGTGCTGTGGTAATAATATATTTAAATGTGGAAATTTTTCGATATTTTTAATCCGAGTATAAAATTAACTGTTTTTGTTTTATTTGTTTACATCAGAGCGTTGATTGAAATCCTTCAATCAACGATCAGAGAAAACCTTTTTACAGGATACACATACAGTGCCCACTAGGACACTATCATGATACAGTGTCATTTGAGGTTAAGTCACTTAAAATTTATGTGATCTTTCTTCCTACTTGTGTAGTACCTAGTACCCATATGCCACAAGAATTTGTGCCCATACCACATTTCGGTGTTGTTTATACTTATTTATTTGAACCTATATATCAACATGGTTAGGCACAAGAACAGGTAAGTGAACATCGTTGTTAACTGTGAATACACGTGAATATTTTCAGATACATTGTCGTGGAAATAAATGAAATGGGAAAAAGTGAAAAAGCTCAACTAAAACTGAAGGCCCCATCCCTCTACGAAGCTATAATCCAGAAAGTTCAACAGTTACACGGGGATTTTGGTGTCGCAGCTATCCGTGCAGGATTCACAGCCAAATATTTTAATGAACATACTAGGGTAGCGTTTGTGAGAGTGAGGCATGGTCCGCATAAGTTTGTAGCTAGTACTTTACCGTGCATTAAGACGATAGAAAACAAAAATGTTGTAGTTAATATTCTGTATATCGGTGCGTCTATAAGGCAGTGTTTTATTTTCCTTAAGAATTACCAGCAGAGAAAGTTTGATGAGTTTTGTGCTATGTTGAAGACTGATGAAGAGAAAATTGCGTTAAAGGAGGCGATGCTGAATTTTGAGAATATTGTACCGACATTATAAGTAAATAGATATTATACTGTAAAAATACCTATATTAGATAAAGATGATTTTAGACAAAATGAAGATAAAATCCAAATTAAATTTTAGTTTATGTCGCAGTGCATATGTATTTTCTTATTTATACCTACAAAAGCTCAATTAGTTTATATAAAATTTACTTAATAAAGCTGATGTTATTTTATTAGAAAATATTTATTAATAAACCACAAAGTTTAAAATCGTCCACTATTAAATTATTTTTGAGACTATTATAGCTACCTAGATGTAGGTAGGATTCTTAAAATTTCGCCGCACGCCCCTGATTTCTGTATTGAAATAACGCGACATTTGAATGTACTATCATTGTTAGCAAAAAGGCATTTTAGATGTTACCAAAAAACAACTGTAATTCTTATCTACTTACTGTTATTGTTAAGTTTGCGCCACCAATCCTGGGATTCCTGAGTCAGGTGAGCACAGACAGGAACTCATAGATTAATATAGTATCGGGAACTCCTTCCTTTAGACTTGCCGCTCTTTGATTTGAAGGATCACATCACAGAACACCTCATCCAGATGCTTGCTCCGTGGTGAATGTTAAGTTACTGGTTAAATCCTCAACAACCTTTGAATAGTTGATAGGATTTTTTTGTAAAAAATCCTTGGTGAAAGAGTATATGGATGGATGACAATTAAAATTCCACAGATAAATATCTCATTTTTATGACATCTGTGTGTCAGATGAACCACTACAATAAAATATACTTTTAATACATAAAGAAACCTGTATTGACATGAAATTTTAGATTGTTAATAACAGTGTAATAATTTGTTATTAAACATTTTCCGGTATTGTATATCTCGTGTTATTAATAGACTTAGTTAATGCATACTGTGTTACGTCAAATTAATTACATGAAATTGTGTCAGTTGTAAAAAGGCATCCCCGAATAGCAGTGCATATTTCGACTGGGAGCGTGGCGTCTCCTGTAATCCAGCTACTTGGAGGTCGGATTCAGCGGATGGTTTGAGATCAGGAGCCCTGTGGCTAAGCCTCTCACGTAGACCGGGCGTCCGCACTAAGCTCGGCGTCAATATGGCCACCCTGGAGGAGTCCGGGGCGGCCAGGTTGTACAATGAGTGGCGAACCGGGCCAGAGGGGAAACTCAGCAGCCAAAAGTCACCGCGTCGTGCAGTAGTGGGATCGCGCCTGGGAGTGGGAGCTTTGCGACAGCCTGATCAAAATAGCTAGACCTGGGTCCTTTTTGCACTTTTTTTCAGTAATTTCGAAATTTTAATTGATATTCCACTACTTTGTTGGTATGAAAGTAACTCCGGTAAAACGAAATTGTTTATTATTCCATCCACATTGCGTGACGCAACATACACTGCTGTGAAATTAGGTGCTCTCTATTTGATGGCTGATGCCTTACTTAACTCGGTGATGGGTGAGGAAAAGGAAGGAACATTAATGCATCACTCAGTTGACTCAGTTATGACATGAACATAGATAAGACATGGCTATTGACTACCGTTGATTGAAGAAATTCCTTCAATCAACGCTACTACCAATGAATATCTACTACTTCTTGTTGCTATTTTGTCATTTACTATGAAAAGGCATAATTGATTGATAAATATTGTTTTAATTTCTTTAGATAGTAAATATCCGGACA
>CAXKVY010009578.1:0-28066 GCA_964058915.1 Tetropium fuscum
TAGATTAGTTATTGCATCTGAGTAGATTTGTTTCCACGAAAACCAAATTGCATATCATTAAGTAGTTTGTTATTATCCATATAGTTACATAATCTCAACTTTATGATCTTTTCAAATATTTTGGCTAATGCAGAAACCAGCGATATGGGTCTATAATTTGACATTTTTATTTTTTCATCATTTTTAAAAATAGGTTTTATGATCGCAGTTTTAAAGTGAGATGGTACATGTCCTGTTTGTGAACATTTATTATGTAAGTGAGGGGATCTACCTATAATAAAATTAAAACATTTTTTAAAAATTTCGTTACTAATTTGGTCTTTCCCCGGTGTTTCTCCATTTTTTAAATTAATGACGATACTATGTAAACATGTGATAGTATGTATAATTACATATTATTGGATAATTATTGCACATTGATGAAAAACGTAATTATTTTTTACTGTTTAGTGGAGTTTTTTAGAATAGATTTAGAAGTTGATTATTTTTCAGTGCTTTATTTCCTCGACTATAATTAAACTGATAACCTAACATAACCAACATAAATCTATTACGTATAAGAACATTGACTAGTTACATAACTAGTCATATCTAGTCATAAGATACATATCTTGTACCATACTACGGCTCACTTTGAAAAAATATTGGATCAAATCAAATTCTTTAAAAAAAGCTGTTTGCTGAATTTTACATTAGAAAAATAAATTTGTTAAAATAAGTACAGAAAATAATCTCATAAAATGAGTATCTCCAAAACCCTAAACAACATCACCCCTTGTTGTTCTAACCTTTTTAGAGACCGCATTTAATGTCGATATTCTCCCACGCCCGCCAGATTCATCCCACGAAATTGTTTTCCAAAAAAAAGCCCACACCGCCTCCTCTGCTAATACGGATCATACGTAGTGTGATCACAGGTTAAACTGCGAAGGAATCGGTAAAGAGAGAGGGCGAAACAAGTGGTAGGGGATAAAAATAAGAATAACATCACGACCGGGTAGAGAGACAAGTCGAACGCACTGAGTAGGAAGAGAACGGCGAACGCCGCCGACCTGGCAACGTCGGGCGTGAGACAAGGATCAGTGCCACTGTAAGTTATATGCAGTCTTTATGTATGCATTTGCAAACGAGATGTTTGTACACCGTTGAGTTAAAAGCATGGGCGTGCGAGCGCAGCCTGGAAGCTAACGAAAAATTAATTAAAAATAATTTATAATATAATATATAAAATTGATATAATTATATTTAATACTAATTAGATGTTTGAAAATAAAACTCGTAATTATTATATAATTATTGCAATTACATATTATAATTTAATATGTAAGGGAAGTTTACCTAAAATGGGATACTCAAGGTTTGGACCTGGTTTTAAAAAAAGTGTAAGGACAAAATCACCGATAACTCTCATGATGGATAAACCAAACATAACTTTATTTAAAAATAAACCTAACATATGAAAGTATTAAACATAGAAGAACAACACATCTTTTTATTGTGCGAATCAAATTTCCCATTTTTAGTATATATGTGAAACCAAAAAATAATTGATATCTATCGGTAAATTTTTTTTGAGTTAACGCGACCCCACGGAAAATGTTTGTTTTAGTGTATAAAAAAAGTCTAAAATCGACCACAACCCCTTTTTTTCGCCATTTTGGGGTATTTTGGACATTTTAAGGGGAAGTTCGTCTAAAAAAATTGCTACGTCCAGTTCTATTGGGAATTAAGAAACCAAACTGGAACTCTTTTATTGCCAATATTTAAGGAAATCCCAGTTCAAATTTCAAGTTAATCCGACCTCCCCCCTCCTCACAATACATATATATGTATACATAAATGCATGGGAACTTGCGTGACGCCTAACGCGGGCAGTTTTCCCTCCGATTTAGCTGAAATTTGGACTGAAGGTAGGTTTTATGCCCCCAAAACTGCCCTCCTGGCTCCCTCCCAAAACTTCCTGTCCTTGAACAGCGGCCAAAAAAACTCCTTTTTTATTTTTTAACGGCGTCCACGTCAGCCATGACTCATGTACTACGATCTGCACGGCCAAACGATCCTAACCAGTGCCGTCAAATTGTACTACACAAAAGCCGAACGCGAGACCTGATAAAAGCCAGTACAGTCAAGGAGTTTTCGCTTTTTGGTACAGTAATACAGTACCTACTATTCGCCATATAAAGCATGACAACAAGCACTAGCCAGCACAGAAAAGCGAATACATGAGCCCAGAAATACATAATACCGAAAAAAGGAAAAAAAACACGTAATCGCCATCACGGCTCTTGCTCCAGCACCGTATTCTGCCATGCATGTAGGCTATCCCGCCAAAGTTCAAATTGGAGAATTAATTACATACATTGCATACATGTTCCCCCCAGGCAGCATGTTGTCGTCATTATGTCGTATTTATTTCGTCAGTTTTTAGGACATAAATACGTTAAGAGAACAACAAAAGATACGTCAAAATGACAAGAAAAAGTCACAGCCAAATGACGTCATGAACTAACGTTTATTTGACGTCATTTCCAAAATACATGCAGGGAAAACAGTAAAAATTACAAAACACACGAAAACAATACGCCTCCAACAATCATTTTCATTTTATCGAGAGCGCCTAGCATTATTTTAGTTTATTTTAGTCACGTGTCCCCAGCCATGCGTTGTCAAATGGATATTTGTAGCACATAAGACAAATAGCAAATTATGTGTTTTATAGTTAAGAAATACGTACAAAGATAGTATTTATCATATTTATATAAATTTCGAAAAGATTGTTACATCTATCAGCGCTGGCTGAGATAGAAGCTTTATTTTATATTTTATTGTCTGCGTCTTTGTCTGGCATATGCTAATTTGTATGTTTTTTTTCAAGTAATTGAGAATTTCCTACTGTTCAAAATGCAGGAAATCGAAATAATCCCTTGTTCCGATATAAAATGATTGCTGATATAAATTACTTAACGTGACATTAGTTATAGACAAATAAGTATAAGAAAAGGGAGGAAAAATGTTCGTCGAAAATACGACGTCAAATTGACGTCAAATTCATGATGTCTTAAGGATTAATAACATTAGATTAAAAAGGTACATCTGAATGACGAGAAAGAAGTGACATTTTAAAGACGACATAGAAATGACGTCATATGTTAGGCTTCATATTGGTCATTTAACGTCTTAGACCTAAAATCACCTTAAAAGAACGTAATAATGATGTCACCATGCTGCTTGGGTCATACCAAGGCAAATAAATACTCTCATAATTGTACATGGGATTAGTAAATATTGTTTTATTTATTTCAAGAGATTCTACCTACATCGTCTTGCTTATCAAATAATAGTAATAATAATAACAATAATAATAATTAAAATAATAATAAGTATTAATAACAAGAAACAAAATATTTTTTCCCTTTAATTTTAACATTTTTAAAAATGCAGTTATTTGAAATTGTCATAAGATTACATACTATTGTCATACTATTACAATTGTCATACTATTACAATTGTTTTTTGTACCAGAATGACGTATTTTATTAAAATTTAAATTAAAAAAATATTTTATTAAAATGTAATCAGGTACAAAATCAACTGTTTTTTGACGGAGAAATGTCGTCATTAAGACGTCTGAAACTTGTTGTCAATTGGACGTTGAAAACCTGACGTCCCATTGACGTTGCGTTTTGAACAATGGACGCAAGTTTCGATTCGGGTCGAGCGAAACAAATTTTTAAAAAAGAAAAATTTTATTTCCGGAGACAAACTAACAGTTACAATTTGACCAAAAAGTGTTTTACAAAGGCATGAAAGCTTATTTATAACGTCGGTATTATCTATCCCTGAGTTTGCAGTCTACAGTATGCATTGTATTATTATAAGAGTAGCTTACAATGTGGGATCGTAACTCGCAGCTAAGGCTAGATAGTAAGAAATTTTTTTACATATATTTAATCTAGTTACAGTGTTCAACGTCCAAGGGGTTTTTCTAAAAAAAAAACATATTCCACTTTAAATTTCAATGGTTACCATTCAAGCAGTAGCTACTAAATACCAATTAAAACTATAATAAATGTACCGCTTCCACCCTCTCACCCCTATAAAAGAACTCGATTTTTAACGGAACGAGAATATTGTACCTACTTATATTGTATTTGTTTCCAGGTCATCGCAGAGGTAAAGTACTTGGCCCTTTTTTAAGGGGTATTCCCTGTAGGCCTAATTAATTATCAGAAGGAAATTGACGTAAGTAGTCAATTAATCTTCGACGTCTTCCATAGCTTCGACATTCATACATACTGGTCTGCCACTGCACCTGATTTCACGTTCTAATTTGTTTGAACAAGAAATTATTGTTTAAACATACTCGGGAGTTAGTTCCATTGTTGTGATAGTTGGAGTTATAGTTGATTCAGTAGCTTTTAGCGTAACGTTTTTCCATTTTCCCCGCATTTTTCCAAATTAAAACATGGAAAAACTATAATAAGACTGAATAAATAATGTGCCTACGTCTATTTAAAAACCCGGAGGTGACGCCTATGGATAATGACGATAACGAAAGCATATTCCGCCTTCTCCCTTGCACTTTATCAGGCAAACCGCCGCGCCGCCGTACGGTATTTTTATTCGAGCCGAGAACCACTCTTGGGGAGTTAGTAAGGATTAAACAATTACTTAAATATTTACATTTGCTGAATTTCATTGCTTTGATTAACTCGAGCTTCTTTACAGGCAATTACATTGTTACCAATAATTCAGAAGTTACTTTATAATTGAAGTTTTATATTTACTTAACGCCCAAAAGGCTATTGTTCGATCGCCGCGCTTGAATTTGTAATTAGCTAATAAACTTTCAACTACTTCGTGCTGATACTATTACAGTGGCGGCGATAAAGCCTTGCATACCAGCCCCCGGAACATTTGCGAAGGAGGCTCCACACGTTTACCGCCTCCACTGTACTATTATTTAGCTGCATAACATATCCGTTCATAACATACACCTTCAACTCGGTAAGGGCGTAATACCTAATTCATATTGTTGGAGGTTTGTTTGCATAGCTCACTCATACTCGTCTGCTTTATCTAGGTATCATTCAATAATAGGGAACATTTCCATTTTTTATTGCATAAGAATGTTCTACCATACTGAAAAATAAGATATGCAAAATATGACGCCATAATTCCCAATAATAAATTTGTTATTATAGGTTATTACCCTTGCCATTACTCTTCTCCACGGATGTTGTTTGTAGGCAAGGAAATCCGATTTTTTAAAACAATACAATAATGGCTTCCTGAATATTTCCCTTACTTTGTTATATATACATTTCAATCTACCAATCACATGAGTTTATTATTTATGCTTTTAACAATATTGCAACATATATTACTCAAACTTTAGCACTACACATATTTTTAATCGTTGAACATGTTTATTTACTTTTTATGTACCTGTACCTCCATTTTGAATCACCTCCCTGATTGTATGATACGCGCTCTCGGTTCGTAGCTAAACATGCGGTTTATTCTCGTTGTATCTAGTTTGGATATGTGTACATGGCAATATTTATAAATTTAGACATACTTTATTATATTCATATGCTTGATAAATCATTATGTGGTATGTCAAAGCTCTTTATATGCTCTTATCAATTTTCGTAGTATTTGATTCGCATATTAATTAAGTTATTACTAAAATTAGATTGTGGCCCCAAGCCACACACATGACCTATACTTGCATTCCACCCACCCAGCTTTAGCTAATATATATATATATATATATATATATATATATATATATATATATATATATATATATATATATATATATATATATATATATATATATATATATATATATATATATATATATATATATATATATATATATATATATATATATATATATTATATATATATTAGCTAAATTCTTTGCTATTCATATTTGTTTTGCGGAAAAGAAATCTTGTGTTTGTTAATTCATTACATAGAGAAATAAGCAAATACACGAATAATAAGGAAGACACACTTACCAGTTGTATATCTGGACATATACACGGAAACGAACCACTTAGAAGTTCTACAAGTTCTTTCGCCTCATTGAGGATCTTCAGAGTGATGTACGATTTGCTGCATTGATCATTTATACCTGAATTTAAAATATTATACTCCAACACTTGCAGTGACATTTTATGACATCAGTTTTTGACGGAAATCAAATTCTCAGAATACACAAACCTAGTCTACTATTTATATTCGTTCTATTTGAACATATTATATATAAAAGCATTAGGCATACAGTTATCCAGAAGATGTTAAAAGATAAAATGCATAAAATCTTGTAGAATCTATTAAAACAACTACTTTTCCTAGCTGTGTGCTAGAGAATGTGTATATACACTCAGCGGCAAAATAATCGATCGATTTTTTTAATTTCTTACAATAACTTATTTTTTGTTAAAGTTGCAACGGTTTTAGAAAAACGTTACATTTTACATTTATTTCTATAACAATTTTAAAAATTTAACCATAACGAAACGACCTGAAAATAAACTGAAAAACCTAATCAACTTAGTACGAAGTGTTTCCCCCACGTGCACGAATAATTGCTGCAATTCATCTTGGCATGCCCTTGCACATATGTTTTGAATGTAACCCTGTCGATTTGCTGCCATTCTTCAATTAAAACTTCACTAAGCTTCTGTAAATTTGCAGGAGCTGGTACACGAGATTGGACTTTCCTTCCAAGAGCATCCCAAACATGTTCAATTGGGTTTAGATCTGGGCTTCGAGGAGGCCACCTAATCAACTCAGTACGAAGTGTTTCCCCACGTGTACGAATAACTGCTGCAATTCGACTTGGCATGCCCTCAATTACGTTTTGAATGTAACCCTGGTCGATTTGCTGCCATTCGTCAATTAAAACTTCACTAAGCTTCTGTAAATTTGCAGGAGCTGGTACACGAGATTGTGCTTTCCTTCCAAGAGCATCCCAAACATGTTTAATTGGGTTTAGGTCTGGGCTTCGAGGAGGCCACCTAATCAACTTAGTACGAAGTGTTTCCCCACGTGCACGATGAATTGCTGCAATTCGTCTTGGCATGCCCTCAATTATGTTTTGAATGTAACCCTGGTCGATTTGCTGCCATTCTTCAATTAAAACTTCACTAAGCTTCTGTAAATTTGCAGGAGCTGGTACACGAGATTGGGCTTTCCTTCAAAGAGCATCCCAAACATATTCAATTGGGTTTAGGTCTGGGCTTCGAGGAGGCCACCTAATCAACTTAGTACGAAGTGTTTCCCCCACGTGCACGAATAACTGATGCAATTCGTCTTGGCATGCCCTCAATTATGTTTTGAATGTAACCCTGGTCGATTTGCTGCCATTCTTCAATTAAATCTTCACTAAGCTGCTGTAAATTTGCAGGAGCTGGTACACGACATTGGACTTTACTTCCAAGAGCATCCCAAACATGTTCAATTGGGTTCAGGTCTGGGCTTCGAGGAGGCCAATTCATTACTGGGATATCAACCTCATACTAAATACTTATTAACGATTCGTGCAACATGCAGCCGGGCATTATCATGCAACAACATAAAATCGTCTCCGATGAATGGCGCAAACGGAACAACATATGGTTCTAAAACGTCTCTTATATACCTACCTGCTCCCCTCTTCACTATGACTGACTCCGTCTAGGCTTCCATACTCACGCCACCCCACACCATTACCGAACCGCCTCCATAATTTACTCTGGGCGAAAAATGGTTTTGAAAGAAACGCTCACCAGTTCTACGGTAAATTCTTTCACGTCCATCGGGTGATCTGAGACAAAACCATGACTCGTCACTGAAGAGGAGATTGAACCATTCTTCATTACCCCAATATTCGTGTTCCCTAGCATATCTGAGACGTTCAACCCGATGGTTTCGTTATAATTCTGGACCCGTTGCGTTAACAAAAAAAAAAGTTATTGTAACAAATAAAAAAAGAAAATGTAACAAATAGATGTAGCTTGATAACAAAATCAGAAATTATAAGGTTTAACAGGTTGGCCACTCCATATATTGTTTTAAAGTTAGAGTAATAATGCACTTTTTGTGTCACCCTGTTTAATATGGGCATTTGCCTAGTTTTTTTAAAATTTAAATCCTCTGGGCGCTGATTCTTGAAGTCATAGAAAATGAACGATCACCCGAGAGAATAAATTGTACACATCCTCTGGTTTTTCTCACACAACATATTTTCCGTATTCTTGAATGTTAGTGATATGGATATGGAAGGGATGTCACATGGATTTCTACATAGCTAGGTTGTCAAATTACTCCTGTCATTTTTATCTACTTTTGCAGTACGTTATGCCTACTTTTGAAGGTTATGTACTTTTACCTGCAGCCCCCAATTTCGCCGATCGTAATGGAATGGATTCAGTTATTTCCATTACGATCGGCGAAATTGGGGGCTTCAGTTATGAGAGAGAATTAATTATATAAGCACGTGATTGCCTCAAAGCGATCACGCGTATGCTTTATTTTGGTTTCCACCGTTTGCAGGTTAGATTGTTAAGAACATTGTTGGATTTTGATTAAAATGCAATCAGATAAATACATTTTGCAGAATTTACCATTAGTATATACATATTTAGTAGTGCTTACTAATGACAATAATGATAAAGTGGTAAGAATAAAAGAAATGAAGGATCATTTTTCTGCTGAGGTAAGTAACCAAACGCACTTTACATGAATATTTATTAATATTTACCAATGCGATCAGTTATACGTACCTATATAGTCTTTAACTTCTTAAAATATTATACTTTCTACAGATTTGGCTTAAGAAATAATGTGAACGCCATACGAAAACCACTTGGAGAAAAACTGCTACCTATCCAAATTGTGGAAAAATTAATATATCCAGGGTGGATCTACGATGCATTCATCTTACAGATAAGATAGTCAAAAGATTAAGGTCGTCATAGAATACAGACTGTCCAGCAAAGATTATCATTGTAGTCAAAAGGTTTGTATTATTTTAAAGCTTAAATCTAAGCTCGGTTAATCTGGATATAAGAGTAGGTTTCAAGCATAAACCTATGTCTTTACCTATATAATATTTTTGTTCCAGCAGTGCAAAAAAATTCTTAGAAATACCAATAAATTTGCGAACACCGAAACTGGTCTTATTACTGCATTGCATACATTTGGCAAATATAGTGACTATTATCCCTTAAAAATGCAAAGAAAACAACACAAAACGCTACCAAACAACTGTTTTAACGTTTATATAATTCTTTTCTTTTAAACTATTTGTTTAATAATGTCATTATTATTATATGTATGTTATATACTTACATAAGTAGCTAAGAGTATATAGATAGAATAGTAGCTAGAGTATAGTTAGGTATATGTTGGGATAGATAACTATTTTTATTACACATTAATAAAGTTTTACAAGAGCAGAGTATTAAGTATATTTTTACAGACACAGACAGAATAAACTACTAAATACAATGTTGGCCTCAAACACACTGATTGGAATAAACTTAATTCCATACATATATATATATATATATATATATATATATATATATATATATATATATATATATATATATATATATATATATATATATATATATATATATATATATATATATATATATATATATATATATATATATATATATATATATATATATATATATATATATATATATATATATATATATATATATATATATATATATATATATATATATATATATATATATATATATATATAAATATATATATATATATATATATATATATATATATATATATATATATATATATATATATATATATATACACTGAGCTCGTAAAGTTTGGAATAAATTCAATTAATCGTTATTGAAGGATTTTCACAGGAAATCCTCGGACACGTCAACCTTATTTTATAAAATGTCACTTTTTTCAGCCATCGATTTTTTTTTGTTTTGTTCGTTTTTGAGCTATGACGTCATCGACAATTTTTTTAAATGACAACCCATATTTTTTTTCACGGATTTCGATAGAGCACATTTTTCTGAGTGCGAATATGTCAAAAACATAGTACCTTTAACATTAAAGTTTTCGAGATATTCGGTTGCAAAGTTTATAAAATGTACCATGGCACCATGCATAAGCTATCGGGCGGGTCAAGATTTTTAATAGCTTATTGATTCTAATAGCTTATAGCTTATTACATTTTAAAAGATTAAGGAGTAATATTATTTATTTTGGTAGCTTATCGAACATTTTGAAAGATTTGGGAGTAATCTGTTTAATTTTTTAACAACAATTTAAACAAATAAAAAAATATTTTAACAAATAAATGATAAATAATTAAAGTAAAAAATAAAATCAGAGTAAATTTTCAAAGTGATCTCCATTCACTTCCTGGCAATATCCCATCCGCCACTGAAACTCCTGCAGAACCTTACCAACAGTATCGGGTTGAATGGTTCGAATTTGATTGCGAATTCTGTCCTTTAATTCTTCGATGGTATTTGGTCTATTGAAATAGACTTTGCTCTTTAAATAGCCCCATAAAAAGTAGTCTAGGGGAGTGAGATCTGGAGATCTAGGGGGCCATTCGATAGTTCCCCTGGGACCAATCCAATGGTTAGGAAATACATGGTTTAAATAATCGCGAACGATCACTGCAAAATGGGGTGGTGCACCGTCTTGTTGGTACCATATCGTGTGATGGGGCAGATCTGGATCTACGTCATTTGGGTAAAGTACCGCAAGTGCAGGGACTAAGTCGTCTCTTAAAAATTCTAAATATATTTCACCTGTTAATACGCCTTCAAAGAAAAATGGGCCCAAAATACGATTACCTACAATACCAGCCCAAACGTTAACTTTTTGTGGAAACTGACTACGAGTTTCCATTTTCCAGTGTGGATTTTCAGGAGACCAATATCTACAGTTTTGCCGGTTAACTGTGCCGTCGAGATAAAAGGTAGCCTCATCAGAAAAAACAATATTGCGTAAAAATCCGTCGTCATCAATCAGGCGTTGCAACATGGTTTGGCAAAACTGTAACCTACGGTCAGGATCATCTTCGTTTAACTCTTGGACCAAAACCACTTTATACGGATGCCATTTGTTCAATTTCAAATATTTCAAGACGGAGCTTTGAACTATTCCGTTGTTTGCCGCCACTTGGCGGGTGGGTAAATGGGGATTTTCTTGAGGCTCTAGTAGAACATTCAATTATTTGACATTCATACAACCACACGCAAATAAGAGGTAATCATTAAATCATTTGTTTCTCTCAAAATTGTGACAGTTCTACTACAAAAGACTAGTAGAAGTCTCTTCTCTCGAAAAACGTAAAATGTGAACATTCCTATCTTTGAAGAATACGGTTCCCGCATTTTTAAGAGAACCACGCCCACTTTTCTCTCAATCTTTCTATTCCTACAACTTCAAGAATAAGGGCCCTGTAAGATTCTTTATAAATTTAGCTACTATATGAAACAACAAGATGAAATAGCCAAAAGATCATCAACAAATCATAGTCATGGGTAAAATTTGTCTATTAGTTTAACGATATTAGCGGAATGTCAAATTTTCCGAAAGATTATTCCAACTTATATGCTTCGCTGACTGGACTATTAGCCATAGCGTGACAATAGGATGATAATTTATTTTAAAACATTGTATGAGTTTAGAATTGCAGCGTTTATATATACCTATATTTAATAGCACAATAATAATGTTTTTGGCATGTCTTATTATGAAGTGGGGACAATTCATCATTCACAAAAATATCAGTGGCCGACATCCACATCGACGTCTAATATTGGGATATTCACAATTTAACACCGCCCGTCAATACTTAAGCAAAACGTTCTAAATTTAGTGATTTTCCACAAAAATCGCACTACCGAAGAACGGCAAAGTCCGATTTCTAAATTTACCCGCCGAAACGTAACGTAAAGTTATGCTAATGTTTTGTGAATCATGAAATTAAAATCTATATTTAAATCGCCATATTAACAAAATAGGTGATTAAAAATGCCTACCGAATAAAAATAAACATGCGTGTGTACGCCAATGCGAAAATAGATCGTTTCTCAACTCAACGGGGCAGACTTTTTGTTACATACAATGTTGCCAGTGAGGAGCAAAATCTTTTAAAAATATATCATACTCAAATAACTCTGTTAAGTATCTCTACGCTACTCTTAAACGTTAAGTCTTTCTTAAGAAATAAAAACGTCTTTCTCTTAAACGTCTTTCTTAAGAAATAAGTTCTTCTATGATCTGCCTACACAACTGCTATGTCAACTGTCAACTGTCATTTATTTTAGTACTGGCATTCCAGAGGTTGCTGCTGAAAGCCAAGAAAAGTGATAGGTGAAGAATAAAAATGGAAAAAGACACATAATTCAACGGGTGATTATATTATGTTTTACCGAAAATCCATCTAAATGGATTATATTTTATTGAAAATTTCACACTTCTACTTTCAAAGCAATAGGTAATACTGAAAAATTTCCGGAAATTTTTCAAGGCGAGGTGACAAATAAGTGGAAATGTTTTGACAGTTGATAAGGTACATCATATAATGTATGTTATATGAATTTTTTTGAATTTATATGAATTTTTTTTTCGGGCACGATTTTTGTTTTTGTTACCATGGGCGCCCAAATTTTTTTATCCTCCAGACTCCAAGGTACCCGGACGATATTAATAAGTGGAAATAAGTATGTCAAAATTTTGCATTTTTACATCTCTCATTTTAGTACTTAGAAATTGGTGATGTGTATTAAAATAGTCCATCACCATAACTAAATCTGCCAATACTAGATTAGACGAATCTGCTTTTAAATAGCCACGTTCGAACATTGTGAATTTTATCACCACTTCGCGATCCGGGGCGCATTTTCCGAATTCGCCGACACATTACCCGCTCGGAACAATTCGAGTGGTGCGAATCGCAGACTCGTAGAGTCTCGACGTATCAGACTAAAGCGTCTACGATTTATGTATAGAATGCAACGACGATTTACGAATTGCCTGAAACGTGAAACAATGCCAATTAGCGCAGCAAAAAACAGGGCTAAAAGTCGATTCCTTCTGGAGTTTTTTCTGCCTTATAACAAATTCATACATTATGCCATTTTATTAAGTAAGTCGATTTTCATTAGGAATCACGAGATGCGACATTTTTTAGTGGTCACGGAATTTTTATATATAAAAAAAGTGAAAAAATTGATTTTTTTTAAATTATGTTTTTTGTACATCTATAATCGGGTTATCGACGTGATTTTTTTTTGTTACAGAGCAAACAGTAAGTGCTTCGATTTATATATTAATATAGTTAATGAAAAAATAATAAAACGTGCGAAAAACGTTGATGACTCAAAGTTCGACAAGTAAGCAGACAGATTTTTACCAAGCGTAAAACTTTTTTGTCATTGGAAATTTTATATAACATGCTGCGAAGAAAGTGAAGCCAAAAGACTAAAAAAGTTTCTGACGGCATAATTATTATTATATCTTATATAGTTAGTGTACAAGGATTTTATTAAAAAGCGCGCGAATTGCAAATCTAGTTTCGAACCTTAGCAACGAGCTGTGTTTGGTCGGCGAGACAACTATACTCTATCCAACGAGAGAATGGACTTGCTTTGCGCATCGGCGACTAAAGAGGTAGGGGCTCTGTAATGAGCTACGCAGGACCGTCATTCGATGAAATAAATTCGTAAGTAGGTGAAATAAATTTTATTTTGAAAACACGAAAACATTTTATTTATTTAACATAAATTTATTATAAATGTATGAGCGTTATGAAAGTAATATAAACCCTAAATATTCCTAAAATAGACATTTTATGATATTTTTATTTTTTTTATTTTTTTCATATTTACCTACAACAATAGTACATTGTTTCATATAATTATAAATTTAAATTAGTCTGTATCGCTGCTATCAGAATCACTTTGACCATTTACGTGAATTATTAGTGGTGGGATTTCATCGATTAAACTGTCAACAATATGGTCAAGTTCCCTATAATGTGACGAATGAAATTCTTCCAATATTCAGATGTTACTCGTGCAATGCCTTTTTCAAGCAATCGTTTCACCTCTGGTAATTTGAAAGATTTATTGTTAGTTTTCACGTACCCCTTGACCATCGACCAAACCATTTCAATAGGGTTCAGTTCACAAGGATACGGTGGAAGTCTGAGTACAATCTTATTCTGTTCTTTGGCCGTTTCATCGATTATATATTTGTTATATTTCTCCTTTTCTAGCCCAACGATGCGCAGTAGTTCAGCTTTCACCATTGTATTATCGATTTCTTTTCCTTTACTTTGTAGCCACTGGATTATGTCGTTTTTTCTCCAAGAACTATTCGGTATTTTTTCCATTTTTACCGAATGATACGGAGCATTGTCCAGGACAATTACGCAATTATCATCCAATATCGGTAAAACCTTTTTAAACCAGTCGAGAAATGTATTTCCATTCATTTCGTCATGGTAATCTGTTGTGTTCTTTTTGGACTCAAAACATAACAAACCACCAGGAACGAATCCATCAGCGCTGCCAATATGTAAAACTATTGGTGTTGAATAGTATGCGTATTAAATAAAACATATTTTTTATTATATTTCTTTACCTGGCCTCTTTTATTCTTCTTAATTGGCGATAATGGTGGATTTATCTCGTCTCTGGCTCCTGCCATTCTTATAATAGATTTAAAACTTATTTCACAACCGTAAACAACACAACTAAAATAATCGTACTTGCGAGACTACAAATACAAACTGTGAATAGGTAGGCAGTAGTAGGTACTTTATATAATTAGGTACCAGGTAGGTATCGGACCCAGGCGCCGGCCCTCGCTACCTGCTGAGCCAATTAAGACGTTGAGGGCGTTGAACTAATGTTCTAAGGGGCGGAGATCTGACCAAAACAGACGAATTTTCGCTCGAGTGCAAGTCCATTCTCTCGTTGGATACAGTATAGTAAATACGTTCTTTTACTATATAAAAATAACAACATCACAGACTTAAATGGATTGAGATTTTACTTAGCCACAACATCAAACAAGCCTGCGTTAAACTTCCACCAACAGAAGATGCCTTTAGATGAAGATTTGAAGATGACTTAGACAACATCTAAAAAGGTATTTTTGCATAAGACATAATAAAGAGCTTATAATCTTTGAATGTTTTAGGTGAATCTATCAGCTAAAACTCTGATATTCCAGTCATTTAGCAGGTAATGAAAATGAAGATCCCGCAATGTTTGGATGGGAATTAAAAGATAAAATTTATCTTATGATCCCTATGTTAACAACTAAAGACCTAGTACCAGCAGACCTGAGAAAACTTCTAGCCATAAAGTGTTTCGATAAAAATTGCAACAGTAAATGTGTGTGCATAAAAGAAGGGTTAAAATCCTTCAGTGAGTGCAGGTGCAAATGTTGCAATAACAATTTAAGCACTCATGATCTAACAGATTCGGAAAACGATGAAGCCTAATTTAGGCTATTTTTTTTATATTATATTATATTATAGATACTCCAGATATATAATTCTTATTCATTTTTAACCTTCGCCTTTAGCCCCTAGTGCGCCACTGGAAGAAAATAATTATTTTATCCTAAATAGTCCTAAATACAGACAAATAAAACGAAAAGTGCAAATGAGCAACGACGATCTTTTTATGTAGTCTTATATTATGTGGTGCCTGTAAAGTGGTATACTCGTATTTCTTCTATACTAAAAAAATCGTAACAAAAAAACTTCTAGTAATAAACACATGATTTTTTCTCTGAAACTTATTTGGTCTATGAGCTTCATTTTCTATGCTGCGAGGCTAATTCTCAAAAATAAAAAAGTTTGTGGCTTCGTAGTGAAAATTTGACTGCGTATTTTCTAAACCATCAAGGTCATCGATGTTTTTAGCTTTTTTATGATATTTTTTTTACAACAGTATATACATAAAGAGTGTGCATTTTTAACAAAAAAAAGTTCACGTCAATAGCTCTATTCGATTTCAAGAAATGATGATAGATATATAGAAAAACAAGATTTTATAAAAAAAAATAACACATTTTTTTTTAAATAAATATATGTGACCACTAAAAAATGTCGTATGTCCTATTAATGTATGTAAAATGATGTTATTGATAATATCTATGGTGTCTGATCTTGTTATAAGTTCATAAAAAAAAACGAAATAATTTTACCCATTATTCGTTCCACTAATTAAAAAAATATCAAGAATCAACAGAAAATAAATAAAAATAAATTACCCAATTAAAATAAAATCGGGCGAGCTTTAATTCAACTTTGACCTCGTATATTTCGAAAACTACTTATCGGATCGACAAATTTCAAGTTTCAGACAATTAAAATTTTCAGGGTTTCATCATGAATGCTTCATAAAAATAGTGTAATTTGACGTTTGACCAAATGACCTTATTGTCCATATTTTATTATATATAAACGGACGGACGGATACCTCAAACCGTAATAATAATTAATGGGAATAAAGGATTTTATAGACAGGTAATATCCGTACTCAATCGTATTCAATATTTTTCGTTTCACAATGCTTTCCTGGGCTGCTTTATTCATTCAAACGTTATTTAAAACCGACCTTTAAATAGGTTCCTCAAAACGGCGAAATTGGCATTGGCATCCGCACCCTTCCCGGCGTTAGCATAAACGGTATCGAGGGGAAAACTCGCAAAAACCACTTTTGGTCTAATTTGAAATTCAGAGGAGGTTGCTTAATTTTCTCCAGATATAGTATATATTTAACTTTTTCCAGTCGAGCATAAATTGAACGTTCTAAATATATTTAATTGCTATTCTGCATGCACCGTGGTTTACGAAAATCACATACCAGAGTAAGGTGGCGAAATGCACGTATTCGAGGCATTTATTAATACCTTCGGTTGATCGCGCGCATTGCGACACATTGGCCGTTCGCCCGTGCAAATGCACTCTGGAATAGACTCCCAACTAATCTTACCACACGCGACACTAATCTCGGGCTCACCCGCTCACATGAAGGATGAAGGAGGCATGTTTCACCATTGGTAGGGGATCAGGATGTCTGTGTAACCGTTGAATGAAATATTTATCTCAGTAAAATTAGCCGTGAATTCGGAGCAAAATTCTAACCAGCTGATTTATGGGTTATTGTGTTGATCTCGGATGTATAAGAAAAAACACTCTTAAGTTTCCGCCACATGCGCCATCTTCAAAAACGCTCATCGTTCAACAGCTTCATGGTCGAGCACTACTGCCACATTTGTTCTCTTGCTGTATAATTTTATATATAGATAAGGCAAATTAAGATTTGAAGGGGAAGTAATTACCCTAAACTTCAGCTTCTCAGGAAATGTAAAGGGTGGTACATAATTAATTTCGTAAAAACCCGTCAATCCGAGTGCAGGAAGACCTTGAAAATTGCTTAAAATGGATGTTAATATGGAACTGTTACGTTTTATTTTAATTTTATTTGTGCAATTTTATGCAGGTGTAATAATATTTTGTTAATTTTACCATCTAGTATTAAGTATATTTCTATGATAAATCTTCATAGTCCTCCCAAATTATATCGGTATCCTTGTTTGCGCAAGTTATCCCGCTACATTGGTCACACTGTATTGAGCTTACTGAAGATAGTGGACAGGAACACATACGTCCATAGCCTTTTTTGCAGATGCAAAAGAGAAACCTTAGGAACCTTGGATGCCCTATTTTATACACCAGAGCCTGTATTTATCACCAACAAAGTACCATCCTGATTCTGTTGAACTGTCCACTGATATTCTGATAATATATTATATTGCTTTATATATTATATTGCTTTTGACAATTCACTTCTATGCCACTATGCCCGATTTAAATACAATTACGTTATATGTGCTACTTGGTCATAGTACCAAGACGCGTTTTATATCAATTAATAGAGATAGATATTTCTTCACGTCTTCCTGCAGTCCATTGCCTGACAGGATGTGACACTACTTTTTACAAAATGTGCTTTTTACAAATTGGGAAAGAAGTGCATTTGACGTTCTGAAAAAGAACATAAACAGTCTTAAAGTATTGTCAAAAATACCGCTATCTCAGCAGATGCACTGCAAGTAGCTACAGGATATATTGTGTACAAAAATAAGGATTCCAGTGTTATCACACTCAATGAGCTGCGTTTAAGAATGGCCACAAAATCAAATAAACCGTCTTCGGGGCTACCTCCAACTGATGAAGCTTTTTATCAACATTTCATACCTATTTATTTTTTTATATCATAACAATGTGTACAAATCTACATAATTTATGTACTTATGTATTATTTTTATTATAATATGTAGTTTCTATGATTAATCACCACCATATTAATGACATTTATTTTTAATAATGGTGATACTAAGATCAATAGTATATTATGATTTCTGCTGTATACTTCTGTTACGAACATGGTACAGCAGTAATATCGCAAAAATGCAGATTAACGACGTTGGATGCTACGGGTGGTTGATGATCACTGGAATCAATTTTTTCGGCACAAAAACCTATTCCCGAAAATATACGACAATGCTTAAGTCTGTATTGTTCCGACAAAAATTGTGTAAATAAAAAATGTACCTGCATAAAAGAAGGACTTAAATGTTGTGATGAGTGCAAATGAAAATTATGCAATAATTGTATACAAAGTAATATTGCCGAAAGTGATGATGGTGTAGAAAGTTTTTAGTTACTACCTATATAATATGTATAGTGTTTACACGTAAATAATAAATAAATATATATAATAAATAAAATAATAAAACAACAAATATATGTTTTAAGGTGATTTTTAATAATGCAGCGAGTTTATGAACGTTCCTATATAGGTAATTACACTATGAGTGAGCTAAGATGCATGCCTCAAATTACTAGAAAAAATAGTAGCCCAACCTAATTAAAATATAATAATTATTGTGTTATATTTTTCCAAAACTGAATTAACGTTTGCATTAACTTTTAAAACAAACTATGTGTAATATTAATTCATTAATATTTTACTTAATTAACTATATGTTATACCTTTAAAAAGTTTTGCATGTATGGGCATCCCGGCACGAATTTCGCTCCTCTACAAGGTTAATATTCGGCAGTCGAGGCGGTAAGTAGTGGGTGTACGCGGGCGCGCCAGAATATGGGGACCGCTTTAAAAAAATCGCTGACGTCATACTATCATTCGCACATGAAAAATTATGATTTTTAAAACGTTTTTCATTTATTGGCTCCATTTGCTTCGCAGTATGTATAGACAAATTTCCACAAATAAAAATTTTTCTCGAGTGCTCAAAAATACATTAACGAAAGTAACAAGACTATAAGACCTACACAATGTTTTTCATTGGCGTAGACATTTTTTTTTTCTTAGGGGGGTGAAAGTAGAACGTTTTTATATGCATATTTTCAACACCACAGCTGATATTGAATGCAAGTTTCCACACCACTCATGAATTGAGCTTTCAACGCGTTACCATTTTGTAGTGGGTGGTTCGCCAGTAGCCATATTTCCCACAAGTAACAAAAATAAATATGTACAAAACAGCTAAGTAGTCGAGAAAAAGAAACTTTAAAACGGAAAAATAAAATAAATATACTTGCGATTGAAATACAATCATATTTATTGTGTAAGTAGGTACCTACCTAATCTACCAAATCGTTAACACTCAACAAAGACAAAGATTATTAACAGACAAGCTTTGACAAAGATCAGAGCTTGTTTGTTAATAGGTACCTACATAACTAAACCGAGACTAAATTCAACACATTTTAAAAAATCATTACAAATGCAATACATACCTACCTACCAGCTTCTCATAGCAAAGCGATTTCCAATACACACACTTTTTATAGCCAATCAAAATTAGAAACTGACCTTGAGGTATTTTACAGTCATTGAATGATAATGCCAGACCATACACAGGCAAATGGGCACCGATGTACAAATATTGTTTAAGGGGCCTCGACTTTGAAATGGATTACGATGAGTTAATGTGGACGATAATGAAAAAGTCACTCTATGGCAGTATTATTGGTGTGAAGTTAGCAACGATTTTGTAGCAACGAATTTTATACTTTCCACCACGGTCAATTCTTGTTGCTTGAAGTTTCGAGTGATATAACTTAATTATACCTCGCTACAACTGTTAACTTAGTAGAAACTATTTAATCGGTAATGCTTTCAGTTATGTCATCCACCAAAAAAAATAATTTTCCACCCTTCGTGGCGTGTAAATGGATAAAATCATAATTTAAGCCAGATAACTCGAAACGTTCAAGTCCTGATACCGCCCTTAAATGATGATCTAATAATAATTAACATTGACAAAATTCAATAGACAGCCGTCAGTGGCGTACAAATGAATAACATTTTAATTTAAGCCTAATAGTAGCCATATTTCCCACAAGTAACAAAAATAAATATGTACAAAACAGCTAAGTAGTCGAGAAAAAGAAACTTTAAAACGGAAAAATAAAATAAATATACTTGCGATTGAAATACAATCATATTTATTGTGTAAGTAGGTACCTACCTAATCTACCAAATCGTTAACACTCAACAAAGACAAAGATTATTAACAGACAAGCTTTGACAAAGATCAGAGCTTGTTTGTTAATAGGTACCTACATAACTAAACCGAGACTAAATTCAACACATTTTAAAAAATCATTACAAATGCAATACATACCTACCTACCAGCTTCTCATAGCAAAGCGATTTCCAATACACACACTTTTTATAGCCAATCAAAATTAGAAACTGACCTTGAGGTATTTTACAGTCATTGAAAATTTTCCTTTCTTTTGTGGCTAATCTTTACTATATAACTAAACCTACATAACTAAAATAATCGAGTTGTACATGTTTAGAAGCGCTATTGTGTCTACTTTACTTTAAAAAAAAATCAGCTCGATGGCACATTTATGTTTAGAGATATGACAGTGAAGACCTTTAAAAACACGTTTCACAAAAACATATTTTTTTCTAGTTTTTTCGAAATAAAAGAAGTCCTGACCACCAAAAAATGTCGTAAATTGTGGTTTCGTGTACACAATCACCTAATTAATGAATTGAATCAGGCGCGTAACAAAGGGGGGGGGAGGGGGCATTAGAGGCACGTGCCCCCCACCGCCGGATTTTAATTTTGTTTAAAAATTTTGAGAGGTATTTTTGTCATAAAATATGAATCTTGTTGAAATAATGTTAAGTTTCGTAAATATATAATTTCTATAAGATATCAGTGGCAGCTTTACTGTAGGTGCATTTGTACAGTCAATCCCCATTCTAAAAGAGTTTATGCAGGCTTGCGGTGCGTTTCGGGGTGAATAAGTATGCTGCCGTAAAGGTATGTAATTAAATAAGCTAGCCTAATTTAAGAAATGTAACAGGAAAAATGACAATACTGAATGTCCTGCATTTATTTCAAGATGGAATTAAACATCATAAAAATTTCTTGTAAAAATCTTTATTAATGTAAACGAATTTTACATTAAAATTCTGAAGTGCTAGGATAATGCGTGACCTTGAAAATTTTCAAAATTTTCGCCACAATTTTTCGCGGCTCAATTTTTCTACCGCGGCTGCCACTCTATAGATTTGTTGTGTGCCCCCCCCCCCCCCAAATCCAAGTCTGGTTACGCTACTGAATTACACCAAGTCCGGTTTGGTTCTACGCAAGATTTTTTTTCTCGAAATCTAAGCGACTTTACTTCCCTAATTTCGCTGTTCTATTATACTGAGTATAAGACGTAGTGTCATAATAATTATTATAATATGCAAATCGCATATCTATGGCAAGGTATACTACAAAGTGTTCAATGACTATAAAATTGATAATCTCATAAAATTACATGGTATTTACCGCCTTGCGTTTCCGCGAGCTATAAATAGTAACTGCAATAAAAAATAAAAATCTAAACAGACGTTTATGCGTTTGTTGATCGCCGTTGTCACCACAGTTCGCAAAAAGGTGCTTATTTATTGAGATTACAAGATTACAGTATTTTACAATTCGCATAAATTTGAATTGATTGCAACAAGTTTTCAACGTTTCGGGGCGAGTAGCTGCGGATCAATTTTCCCGCTCGCAACAGCTTGTAAACTAAATTTAAAATGTCGCTAGTTGTGTTCGGGGCTTGTCGAACACGATTACATTTGTCTAAGCTGATCTATCCCAGTTGTCCAGATTCGTTATTGTACGGCTTCATGCGCGAAACGTGTAAAATTTGTCGCAAATCATTGGGATTACTAGTATTCTCAGATCTATCAGTGTTAATACATTGTAGATGGATTATTTTCAACATCAACTCATTATGGCGGAATGTTATTATATATTTATAGTCAGTCATATAGTTATTCTTATCTACAAAATAGCTAATAAAACAATTAACAATCAACCTTAAATCATAAAAACCTGATGCACTGCCTTGTCTTTGATTAACCACATTTTTTTATTTGGAGAGAAAAAAAGGTTGAGATTTTGGAGAATGCTGGCATATCTGCCAATTTTCGGAAGGCATTGGTTATTCTTGACGAAATCATGACTGGAAATGTCTTTTACAGCAAATCTTAAGACCAGTTGTGGTTCCTATAATAGCCCAGAGTGTGGGAACAATTTACATGAACGATAATGCCAGACCATACACAGGCAAATGGGCACCGATGTACAAATATTGTTTAAGGGGCCTCGACTTTGAAATGGATTACGATGAGTTAATGTGGACGATAATGAAAAAGTCACTCTATGGCAGTATTATTGGTGTGAAGTTAGCAACGATTTTGTAGCAACGAATTTTATACTTTCCACCACGGTCAATTCTTGTTGCTTGAAGTTTCGAGTGATATAACTTAATTATACCTCGCTACAACTGTTAACTTAGTAGAAACTATTTAATCGGTAATGCTTTCAGTTATGTCATCCACCAAAAAAAATAATTTTCCACCCTTCGTGGCGTGTAAATGGATAAAATCATAATTTAAGCCAGATAACTCGAAACGTTCAAGTCCTGATACCGCCCTTAAATGATGATCTAATAATAATTAACATTGACAAAATTCAATAGACAGCCGTCAGTGGCGTACAAATGAATAACATTTTAATTTAAGCCTAATAACTCGAAGGGTTCAAATCCTGATTCCACCCTTAGATCAAGACCTATGTCCATGTAACCTCTCAGGTATGTAACTGTAAGGGGGAAAAATAATTACCATTGACAACATTCAGTTGACAGCCGGTCAGTGGCGTACAAACGGATACAATCACAATTTAAGTATAATAACTCGAAGCGTTCAAATCCTGATTCCACCCTTAAGCCAAGACCTGTGTCCATACAACTTCTGAGGTACGTAACTATAAGGGTGACGAATAATTTACATTGAAATAATTCATTTGATAGCCGGCCAGTAGCGTACAAATGGAAAAAGTTCAAATTTACTTATATAACTGAAACCCTAAAAAATATGATTCCACCCTTAGATCAAGACCTGTGTCCATGTAACTTCTCATTGAAGCATTGAAAAAATTCAATTGACAGCCCGTCAGTGGCGTGCCAAAGGAAACAATTATAATTTTACTTATATATAACTGCAAGCATTCAAATTCTCATCCCACCCTTAGGTCAAGACCTGTATCTATGCAACATCTCACGTACATAACTGTAATGGTAACTAATAATCAGCATTGAAAAAATGTAATTAACAGCCCGTCAGTGGCGTACAAATGGATAAAATCATAAGTAACTCTAAGCATTCAAATCCTGATGTCACCATTAGGCCAAGACCTGTGTCCATACAACTTCTCCGGTACATAACTGGTAAGGGAAGCTAATTATTATTCGCTGCCCTTACAGTTATATACAGATTGAAAAATTACAGATTACAAAATGTCGAGCATCATCATTACATCAAAGGTTAGTCCTATCCAGAATTTCATGATAAAAATACATATTTTCATTGCAAGACCTTAAACAAGGACAGATTACCTTCTCATTATTATATATGGGAAGTACCGATTTCGTTTCCGTTAAAAAGCTCATCAAATATCCGATAGATGGTGATATAGTATTATAGAAGAAATCAGTCGATTCAATATTTTTTAGTTGGCTATATAACCACAAGATGGCGGAGACTGGAGGTTAATAAAACGAATGAGCCACTAATCACAAGAGAAAACCTTCATTAAATTATAATTGTGTATATTGAAAGATTGAAAAGATTGTTTGAAAAAAAATCCCTCGAAAATAAATAACTATCCCTTTGTCCCTAGAGGATGTCAAAAATCACTTGGGATATATCCCTTAAGTTGGCAACACTACTCTAGTTTAATCGTTTACCGCTAGATGTAGACACGAGTGTATAAAATGATTCCGACCTGTTGAGAACTTCCCTGATAGATTCAATGACCCGATTTCTCCAAACGCATCAATACCAATACTTATTTTACCCTGGATTTATATTTTATATGTGAAAAATATATACACTGTGTTCATTTTAAAAGTTACCACCCTATGCAGTTGACAAACCGCAAAATATTTGAGAAATCACGGGGACAGTTCGATTTTTGACAGTCAAGGGGTCTTGATATGTTCGTTCCGCTAACCCCTAGCAATCCCTATTTTAAAATCTGAAATGGAACTATCCCACGTGTTATACATCATTTGAAAGCCCTTTTCATTACGAATACAGCAGTGTATCATTTTTGGAAATCGGGTAATATTTAAAAAAATATTCAAATTGCACTATTAAATTTACCACCCCCTGTAATTGAAACACCTCATAATATTTGAGAATTCGCCGGATATACGTCGATGTTTATTAAAGGGGACAACAATTTTAATATTGAATAGGTCTTGATATGTTCATCCCCCCAGAATACCCCAGATTACCCCATTTTAAAATTTTTAACAGAACTACCCCACCAGTGCATCAGTTTTGGAAATTGGTTGAGATTTTCCAAAATTATATAAAAACATTAAAAAAAATTAAAAATTAATAGCAGTAATAGATGAATTGATGTTACTTTATTAAGTGTTCAAAATGTTTACCATTTCTTGCCATACAATCATAAAGTGGTTGCTGAAATTCCTCGCCCACATTTTCAAAAGTTTCTTGCCTGATATCCCTGCACGATTTTGTAGATCTTGAAGTTTTAATGGCGGCGTTTCGTAAACTACTGATTTGAGATACCTCCATAGGTAAAAGTCATTTGGATGGAGATCAAGAGATCTAGCAGGCCATCATATCGCCCTTCGTCTTCCTATCCACCTATCAGGAAATGGTAATTAATAAATTGTGCAACTTGAATAATTTTGAAAATTCTCAACCAATTTCCAAAAATTATGCAGTACTGTATTCGCCATGAAAAGGGTTTCCAAATGATGTGTAACACACGGGGTAGTTCCATTTAAGATTTTAAAGTTCGGACTGCTAGGGGTTAGGGGATGAATATATCAAGACCAATGACTGTCAAATGTTCCCCTTTATTTCTGAAATATGTTGCGGTTTTTAAATTACAAGGGGTGGTAAGTTTTAAAATGAACACATTGTCACATTGTATTAATGTAAATTAGTGGTAAATATTTTATACTTATGCCAGATTTGCAAAAAATATTTCTCGACTTCGACTCGGTCTAATTTTCAAAATATTCCTACCCTTCAAGTAACGTTCGGAATTAATTTAAGTAGCTAATAATCCAGATCATGTGGCAAACTGCGTCATTACTAAATTTCCCGCTGTGATTCTAATAATTATTACCTAATACCGCAATGCTTGAACTATACTTAGATTAATATTCTATACCCGTACTTCTCATATGTTTTGAGGTCGTCTGATTTAATTTGATTTACACTATGCTATCCACAGGCGCGCGCTTGGCAATACGTTTTAAGGTTCAAATATTTTTGTAGAATGGTCGTAAATCGGTGTAGCGAACGGTGATGTAGTACTGCATAAATATGATTAGTTATTTATATAGCAATTATTTCATTGTGTACACAATTATTTCTTATTACGAGAGCTCATAAAAATTTGTCAATAACCCAGTACACATTTACTTATTAATGTTATCAAGTAATTTCGTACAGGTATTTAACAAAAACATAGTCTCCGGTGTAAATAAAAGTAAAACAATATTAAGAATCTAAATATTCATGGAAAAAAACCACAAAATAATCGATTGAATCCTGTATCGACGCCTATGACATAAAATATCCTTGGAATAAAACCGAGACTTCTTATTTGTAGATACGCAATAAACACAAATATACGTAGTGAAGTTATTGGTTTGATATGAAAAGTAGAAAGAACATTGCAATATCGATATTCAGGTCTTTCCTCTTTACGCATCGTTTTATTCCATTCTGGTAGATTCTAGTTTTATTATATTCATATATATTTAAATTGCTAATTACTAACAGTGTTATATTTAAGTAATATCGTCTATTCTACCGTTGGTTATTGATTGTTCTCGGATTTTATATACAGTCCCTGCTAACTAGGTGGACTGGATACTTTTTAGGGCACATAGTGATATTAAGGGTGGAAACAAGGTCACAGGGCGGTAGATGGAAAAATTAATTATTTAGGTTAATTTCAGATTAAAGTAGTATTGATAGTTACCCCAAATTCTTTGAATAAAGGTGTGTACTACTTCTTGGTAAAGGAATTATGCGTGTTCAATATATGTTCCATTTTCTGGTGGTTTATTTTATTTATTATTTAACATCACAACACGAAGGGAGACAATTGACATCCTAACCGAAGTAATAAAGCCATGGGATTTGCTGTTGGTGATGTTGGAAAAGATAACCAATAAGTGGCAAAATGTCATGTCCATAAAGTTAGCAGGTCAACTTTTGTAAATAATTTTCGACTTTATTAACATTCGGAATTTGATTTATATTCGGGAATCGATATTCGAATAAATAAATTTTCCGTATATAAAACGAAGCCTACAACCTATTTTCATTATAACCATTCATCAGCGGCAAAAAAACGGCAAATTTTGAGCTAACTTAAATTTTTTTTAGTGTGATTTTTTATATATGTGACCTGCTAACTTCATATGAAGTTAGCAGGGCACCCAATATAAAAAAATTAAAGAGACACAAATTTTTTTGTTTCAATAATTAGCGGCTAAAAAATGTTTATACCATAACGAGATACTTACAAAACTTACAAAAGTTGCTTACCTACAAAAATTTTTCAAGCTGAAAACTGCCCTGCTGAGATTCCTTGTCTTTTGTTTATTATTAGCCTTTCTCGAAATAGGTAGCCTTTCGTTCATTAGGTAGCCTTTCTCGAAATAACCTAACATACTCCCTCCGAACAAGAGACTTATTCTTGTTGCACTGAACATAAATTTCAAGTAACTCTTTTCACTCTTCCAATGAATAGGTATACCATTTTCAAAATAACTTGCTTCTTTACGAACACTACGTATTTTTTACGCTAATATCTAAGAGAGTGAACTACTCTCACAAAAAACTGGATGACATCTGTCAACAAATAAACAATGCAAATATGCATTGTTTCTAGAGGTATCTTGATGTTCCTATTTTATAATTGACACCCGTAATGTGATAAGTTTTTAGTAATATCTCACGAACAGGTTGAGTGATTATATAACAATTACACATTTTTAGATTCAGAAAATTAAGGACATTATTTTGGTCTAAAAATATACGGGGTGTTCTATTAAAAAAAATCATGTTTTATTTTCCACCCTGTATATCTTACGAGATTTTTAATATCCGTGCTCAGATTATAAAAATTCATCAAAAACTGTGTCTACTCCTTTTTTGAATGAGTTAAATCGGCAAAGGATAAGTGAGATAAGGGGGGTGTCAATCTTAAGAGACTTACCCGGTACATATTAATGGTTGTAATTTTGAAAGCATTTTTTGACTTGGCCTTCTAATTAATTACTTATTTCACTTATTATATATAAAAGGAATATAAACTTATTGAAAAGCTCTAAAAAGAAGAAAATAAACTTTAA
>CAXKVY010009579.1:5000-23220 GCA_964058915.1 Tetropium fuscum
TTTAATTTGATTAAAAATATTTTATATTTTTGCCTTGAGATGAAGTACTCGTAATTACGAGTAGTCAACTTTTATCAAAACCCATAAGGATTTCATATTATATTCATAAGCATTTGAATGTGCGGGCCCCCAAAATTATGTTCTATGGCAAGAAATACGTAGGGATCATTAAAAAACTCGCCCGTGTTTTAAAAATTCACCTGAAACTCTCTGACAACTGAACTATACGTGTCTAACGGCAATTCAGTCCATACAAAAGGCATTCAATTAATAACGCGTATAAAGTCCCGCGGTCTCAAGTCGAGATAGAAAATGGAAATATAAAATACAAGATTACGCGCATTTATACATATATTTAAGAGTACGAAATATCTCCGTTTACGTCCCATTTGCTTAAAACGTCTGAAGCAAATATATTCGTAAGTCTCTTAGGTAGCCGGCACTCTTAAATGTCTGCTTCGTATTTTATATTTTATAAAGTAGAGAGAGCTATTCGTCAAGTCCATAACCATCAACTCTGAAGCTGCTGTGTAAGTTGACGCAGGAATATGGATGGGACTTCATTTTCTCCGACCAGACAATATATTAATACTCGAGTCGAGTGATCTCAAGTACTGCCAGGATCTAAAAGTTGAGTGTGTCATCGGTGCCTTCTCAGGTGACACTTAACGAATAACTGTCGGACCTTGCCATATGAGGTAACCATCCATAATTAACATGGATTCTCTACCTCTAACTGCGAGAAACAAATGAATTATTTCTATGAATATAAATTCATACATATAAATATTAACGATTGTTACCTAAACTTTTGCTTTAAAAACATACACTTTTTTTAAACAAATACGGTAAAAATTCTTGATATTCTTATATGTATGAGTATACTGTTACTAACTGTTGCAAAAGAAATTGAAAATGAAAACGGTATTTCCTAGCAACATGGGAAAATATAAAACAGCAGGTTTTCCTATTGCAACAAAACTAGTGAAACCATAAAATGTAACAATTAGCTGGCAGACAATTAAATAACGTATTTTAATAAAAGGGAGCCAATTAAAGCCCTGTTCACATATCAATTATGTCCTACCTTCAGATCTCCCAGTTGATTATTATTAAACGTTACGGCCAGCTACAAAACAACCCTCCAAAGCAATTTATGGAGTTATAAGGAACAATATTTCTAATATCTAACATGTCTAATTATCTAATTTCTCTTACAATGTCATATACAAAGCCGTTTGTAGGGACAGCAGTTTACTTTATTGCCTGACGCGGTATCTTTGGATCCTCCACTTATTATTATTAATTACGTCAATTACAGCTTATTAATCTCGAGATACTTAATGGCATCAATCAGTTAATCAAGATTATATTGTTACAAGCAACGCTGTATTTAGTTAATTAACTTTAAAGTAAGTTGGCCTATTTAATATTAATACATTTCTGATTTTACCTCCCAGAACGATATTGTAAGCGTAAATAAGCTAACTTAATAATACGACTGGGACTCTGCCATCAAAAGCCAGGAAAGCGTTGAGACGCAGCAAATTAAAAATTCCTATTCACAAAGAGAGCACAATGTTGAGGTCTTGCAAAAGAACAGTGCGCGCAAAAGTTTTATAGGAACCACACATCCTCGCCTCTCGATTGTGTATACTTTCTCAGTAACGGAACTTTAATGATGCTTAATTCACAATAAAGTTCTAAAACTTGTTTACATCCTTCCTAGGACCCATTTATTTTCATCGAAAGACAACGTAGTGCCGCAGTTGTGTTTTTCCGTTTCAGTACCGGTTATCCGACAAGGTTTCTATTTGCATATCGAAAATAATCGAAAACCTGCAGAGGCATTGCTGAAAAATATGATACAATTTTAACAAAGTTGAACGCCTAAATTTAAGTCAATATGTTCATATTTAGACCCTTTACAAATAACTCGTAAAATTATCTACCGACTATCTACTTTTTCATCTGATCTGATGGACAGATATGAATTATAATGAAATTTCATACGTTCAGACATAAATTTCCCCAATAATGTCCTTATAATATTATATTATTCAACGGGTACCTATATTACAGTGATGCTGTTCTTGGTTTGGACACTATAGCCATCAGAAAATAAACTTACTGATTTCAGTCCTTCAGTCGTAATGTTGCAGAAACTGATAAATAAATGTTGACATTTCGACGGAACCTATTTCTTGCTATTTCCCTCCACGTGTGAATTATGTAATTTATGGTGATTTGATGGCCGATTCGACTCAAATTCGACATCTGGGGGTTTTAGGACTGATGGCCAAAATCCAGAAATCAAAATGGCGGCACCAAGATGATTGACATTTAATTGATTTCGTTACAGTCAACAGAAAGGAAAAAAGGCATAACTCAAATAAAAAAACTAATATATGGGAAACTAAAAGGCGTATCTGACACGCGTCTCTTTGTTAGATATTAGGTAAAATATGTCAAATGGAGATACGCCTAAAGTGACTACCTGAATATCTCTGCAACTAAAAGAGAGAGAGATAATTCCTTTTGAGAGCAACTACAAATCTCCTAAATATTTAGAATGGAGGCTTAACTCAAAAACACGATTTAACACGTCGTTTAAGTCGAGCTCTCCTCTCACTTCAATTCTTCGTCTGACTGACTTCGTCGATTTCTTCTTTACCTCCACTTCCATTTTTACCCATTTACTGCTACTTTGTCTTGAACTCGTACATCATTTTATCAACGCGTGTTCAACATTAACTGAACTTTACTCCGCTGGTACAGCTTTTGTAGGTGAAATAGTCGTTTCTCAATGCGTCGATCTCGATGTTGACAAAATGATTTACTTACCTTAGTCATAGGTGAATGTAGGTATATAATAAAATGTCTATAATAGCTCGGCGATAAGGTATCTAGAAATATGTTAAGAATAGGTACCTACTTACTACTGTTTATAGTAAATTCAAATTTTGCCGAAAATAGTATAATAGTAATGGGTACTCAATATTTTAAATTACAAATCGTAAGAAATCTGAATAACCTGTCCGTATCCGCAGTGCAGTGGTTGCAAATAATTAGTAAAAACTACTAGTTGTATGTGCAGATCAAAGCTGGTTGTATGCAGATGGCAGAAAAAACAATACCTGCTCTCAAATATACTATATACTTAAGCTTCATTGGACAACCCGCGGAAACCTACCTACAGTGAAAAGATATCGTGTTAAAACCGTTACAAATTCTGGCACATCGTTTATCCAACTCCAATGTACAGGATTCATTTAACAGGACTAACATAAACGTTATTAATTAGCAGGAAGGTCCCTCTGGAATTAATTGGTTTTACTTTTAATTTGGATTTTTTAAAGGTTTAACCTGGACCTGTCTGTCAGTTGAATGACTTTTTAAACGTATTCGACGTACCGGTGTATAAAGTTCCTAACACACTGACTATAACCGGCAGATAAATGTGTATATTGGGCTTTCTATATAAATGTGTACTTAGTTATGTTTATTTTATATGGTATGTAAGCTTCTGTCTTTGCACATATAACGCAAAATAAACAATACTACATAAAATAAACAAACACGCCTGATGCACATATATATATCCAATTTAAAATTTAATTTCGAGGCAGTAATCGCGGTGTAAAGTTTGCCAGAGTATATATTTACCAATTAGATGTTCGAAGAAAAGTTTGTAAACTAAATGTAAAAAGATAAATAACCCTGAACAATTATTAAACTATAAGTTACGATTAAATAAGTGTGTAGTCAGGGCGAAATATTGTTCTTGGGAAGATGCAAAAGCGAGACGAGATTAGCATAAGAAATTCATAAAATCTCTCCAAACTTATATGAAGGAAGAACACAACAAAGAATGGTTCAAGTCCATTATTAAGGGAAATTATATTTGTTCGGTGTACGAGATTTCATTTAGCGTGGAACGTAATGCCTATATGCCTAACCTAATTTTGCTTACTGACATATCCAATAATAAATTTTAGAGAGGAAAATCATTGCATATCTAATCATAAGATTCGACTTTCCCCCATGTCTGTTTACATGTTCTTTTTAATTATATTTAATCTTTATTAATTTTTAATTCTCTTAGGTCGCCAATAAATACTACAATTAGCACAAGCCCAAGATGAGAGCCCCGATGTACTCTAAAGTATGGTGTAACTGAGTTTATGATAATAATGATTTGAAAAATATATTGAAGTTAATCCAAACGTATCGAGGCCTGAATAAGTAATGTATTAACAAATGTAGATAGATGAGATCGAAAGTTGTATTATCCGAAAGTATCTATATCTCTGCATCCAAAATAATATATGTTGGCAATATAGTCCAATGTCCTAAAATTTAACATGGATTTTTTGTTAATTCAAATTTTAAATTAAAATATCCTAAAATTAACCTCACAGTAGCCTTAATATTGGAAATTTTTA
Source organism: Tetropium fuscum (assembly GCA_964058915.1). Lineage (NCBI taxonomy): Eukaryota > Metazoa > Arthropoda > Insecta > Coleoptera > Cerambycidae > Tetropium > Tetropium fuscum. Next base: position 9,446 of record CAXKVY010009579.1, read on the forward strand.
ATTTTTTACTGTGCTATATTTATAACAAATGCAGTGAAAATTATATGATGATGACGGTGATGTCGTTTACATACGCGCGGCTCCCTGTTCAAACATTTCTGTATGCTCAGGTATCTTGTCTAATAAATTAAGCGGAGTAGAATTTATATAATTTACTCTGTAAAATAGTAGCTCTGAGTTACGGTAGGTATACGTAGAAAGACAAATTCAAACAGCGAAATATGGCGGAGAACAGAAAACAATGTACTGAAATTTCCAACCCGGCATCAAAATGATTATGATAAGACATTAAACATCGTTTATGTCTTATCGAAATTTCTATCCGGAGGTTAAATACTAAGACAATTATTATAGAGTAGATTGTAGTATATAATCAAAGATAGTAGGAAACAAGTTTATTTTAGAATTTGTTGATGGCGAAATGTTGATACTGATAGGTACAAATATATAGATGCTAAATATGGATTTCTTGTAGTACTATCCTTAACAAAATGCAGTGTTTGTGTCATATCGAATAACAATTCCTCAGTGAATTTATTTAAAAGGCAGCGTAATTTTATTTTTTGTAAGCAAATATTTAATTTCTCGAGGAAAACTCGAGATATAAAAAAGTTGCAGATTGAAGCTATATTTTTATATAAACAAATGTCGACGCGTTAAAAAGTTTTGAGGAATATTACAGGGGTAGGTTTTTTTACCTCCTTGTAACAATATCTCAGGGTTGCAAAAATTGTCACAAACTGTCAAACAAACTGTTTTTATATACAGCATATCCGTGGTTACAGATAACAATGCAAGAGAGTTCAGCCATAGCGTTCAAAGAGTGAACAGCTCGCTAATCATTTTTATACAATATTGTAAAATTTAATAGGTAAACTTAAAGGAAATTAATTAGAATAGTGAGACATAAGTGGAATACCAGAGGGAAACGTTTTAAAGCAGAAATAACTGCGTGTTAAGTGAGAAGTGGAGACTAGGTAGCGTTCCCAGTCTGTAGATGACTTTGGTAAGCAGAGAAAGAAGAGCAAGTTAATTTACAAGAAGTTCAAATTGTAAAAAGGCAGTAAGAGTGCCAAATCTGACGGTTTACAGTTTGAGGCGTCTAGCAGAAGGTAGCATTCCAGATAGTACGGAGGCGTTCCGGTAGATGGCAGCACCAGAGTCGTGGAAATAGTCCTGTGTTGTGCTTCGCAAAATAGGAAGGATTCACATAAAAATTTTATAAGGTAACAACCAACAACCATCTCAAACATTGCTAGCTTTAAGTGTATATATATATATATATATATATATATATATATATATATATATATATATATATATATATATATATATATATATATATATATATATATATATATATATATATATATATATATATATATATATATATATATATATATATATATATATATATATATATATATATATATTGTTCCAGAGGCCCATGTATTAGAATAAGTTACGTAGGTTTGCGTAGGGTATTTATAAGGTTCAAAATTCAATTATTTATTTGCATTACAAATTGCATATTTCTATTCATACTTCTATTTGCATGACAATAAAAATAGTCATAAATAACTTCTTCTTTATAATTATTATCTTGAAACATTTCAGGAAATAATTCAAGTTTTACAATTTGAAACAAATTAAAATTCAATTTATTTAATAAAACATAATAGTAGGTATCATAATCCATTCATTATTTGAAAATAATTTCAGTTTTATAATTCTAATATTGCAAAATTTACATAGACCTAATTGTACTTCCCTAATGACTATAGTTGCTTCTCAGTGAACCTTCTCCAATTATAAATTAGTGTTCATAGAACTGGCACCCATAGGAAGGATTCAATAGGGAAGAAATAGTGTAAGTATCCTGAAAACTTACAGACGTTTCTTCGCTATGCAATCACTGTTATTATCTCAGTTTATCTAAATCTAAAAGCAATAACTTTTGAATATTTCATACATCATAAAGTTCAATTATAACAAAATTATCAACGAACGTGGGACATTAAGAGTTCATATATAGAACTAATCACATTTGACGAACCAACGCAACGTGGGCCATGTTAAGAAAAATACATATTACGCCATAACTCAATAATTATTAGTTGACGTATTTCAGCGTTTTTGTGAAATTCAATATTCACAAAAACTCTGGAAATTATGGATTTACCGAATTAATTCTATTATTAGGTTCTATTAGGTTATAGTTATAGTTAGTTAGTTAGGTTCTATTAGGAATTAGGTTCTATACGGTAGAACAGTATTTCTTATTAAGTACTTACAATAAAATACCATCGAAAAAATTTCCGTCATTCTTACTTTAAAAAAACTAACCACATTTACGGGGTTGAATAACGATTCCATCTGCAAACAGTCAAGCTAACTGTCTTATATTTTAACTTATTTACCCAGTGGGAGAGTTAATTCCTCCCTAGGGCACATCAGCCGATTTTAGACCTTGCAGTATTGCCAGAAGTGCGTCCAACATCCATCTCTATAACGTATTTATTGGTGGATGATTATTTCACTACAGAAATATGAGAGGCGAAAAGAAGTGGTACTTTTGTTAATTATATATTTCACTTTATTTGCACAAGACATAAAATAGGACTTAAATATAGAATATATTGAGACAAATTAAAAATAACATAAATGATTGGAGATAAATCGGAAAAGCTATAAGATAAGTTACAAGAAAACAATAATTTTTAAACTGGTTTAAAATATTTTCAAACTGGTGAAATAGGTACATAGCAGAATAAAACATAGATATGATGTTCTCTTCTGGGACAATGATGTTACAATTACAGAATACATATTTATTAAGGCAGAACTGCCAATAATAATTTTCTTCTTACAGTATTTTTAATCTGAGTAAATGAATAAATATATTAAAGGGAAAAAAGTAAAAGAATCTTAGCAAGGAAACTACTATAGCGGGGTATATCTGTCCGTCTGTCACCAGGCTGTATCTCATGAACCGTGATAGTTTTCACAGATGATGTATTTCTGTTGCCGCTATAACAACAAATACTGAAAAACAGAATAAAATAAATATTTAAGGGGCTCCCATACAACAAATGAATGGACATGGACAAGTATCTGCCTGAATCTGTATCTATGAATCTAATAAATGCCAGAGTCGCCGGTCGGACGAGATGCTACCATTAAAATAAAATTAATATTTAAGGGGGGCTCCTATACAACAAACGTGATTTTTTTGTCGTTTTTATAGATAATGGTACGGAACCCTTCGTGCGCGAGTCCGAGTCGCACTTGGCCGGTTTCTTTTTAATTAATTAACGGCCACGTAAGTGTCATTCGCCTAATACTGAAAATTTGTTTTTCAAATGTAAAAATAAAATAATTATCAATAGATGTTTATGAGATAATCGAAAGGGGGCACTTGCTTCATTATCCCGGGGCCCCTACACCCCTGAGTCCAGTAGCCTTAAGCTACATATTAGATTGGATAGTAGGATGACGTCACGGCATATTGCCAAGGAGACATACAAACTAAGAATTTGATGATTGTATACAATAGATATATAGATTTTACTTGTCGGTTGCTGTAAAAGGGCAGAGAGGGATCAATTTCGAGTCTTAAAGCCCCCAAAATCTTCAAAAACTGAAGAGAATGACTAGACCCTTATCAAACGACATGTCGACAAAGTTGAGTTAGGGATTTAAAATGGGTCAATTTGAGCAAAACTTTCCTAAATAATGGCGAAAATCAAAATTTTGTATCAGGTAGGTAAGGTAAATAATATTATTAGAAAGTGTTTGAGAAGAAGCCCCTGTTAACATTGCATTAAATAGGGAAATTAACGTTTGCCTGCCCAGTCCCGGCAATATGGCCGCTCTGTCAATGTCACGTGACCCGAAATAATCGCTAATAGAACAACAATAGATATGTTATGTCCCCGTGTAGCCCCGAAGGCCTACTTTAGTTGTCGACATCACAATACAAGCTCAGTAGGTCAAATGAACCAATATAATAAAATTACTTATAAACATATTTCAAGGTGTTATAGATCTAGTAACGAAGTAGCTATTTGCTAACATCACATAAACCGTTCGGACAGGTAGGTATACATACATATAATGTTATCACTAAATTTAAATGTGGAGCAGCACAACTTGTAAATTTACCTTTCTCATATCTCTCTGCTAGGAATAAAGCGCAAAATAAAACATAAAAATTTGCATGAAGACAGTATCAGCCAATTTGAGCAATGCAATAAAATATATTCCCACTTCGCGTGCCGGCATTATATATAAGTATTCCTTTTAGTACACCCGGGTCCATATTTTTATAAAAATATAAGTTTCGCTATTTCGCGCAGTCTATGATACTCGCTCATGCATAAACATACATCATTAAATTATACGGCAATTGCCTATTTCCTTATTTTATTCATAACGGTAAGTACGTCTACGTACATGGCTGGGGTTGTTACAAATAACTGCTGATGGCACAAATAACCCATTTTTGAATTGAAAACTTCTTTAGGTGCGCTCTGCACTTTTATTTTTGTGGATGTTGAATGAGACTGGGCGTCACGCGTCACGCCCGGCTATGTAACGCTCCTTCGGGTTTTTATTTTCGTGTAGAATTAGTAATAATGAAACATGATCAGACCTGATTTTGTTCATAACTGTTATCTTTTATTTAATGCATATCTTTATAGAGCACAACTATGCAATGTAGTAAATAAATAATAATGAATGAATAAATACTTATTATATATCGGTTAATTTTAGTTATTTTTGTTTCAACAATTATGAAATATAATGCGGTATATAAATTAACTTATTGAATATGTTAACACCATCAAAATTAAGACTATTCTCAATCTGAATCAGCACCACTCGAATCAGTTTCATCATCGTATTCTTCATCGTTTTCAGTTTCATTACTCGACTCGTTCTTATGAAGTGCATATTTTTTTAAAAATTAATATAAAATTTTTTATTTCCCAAAGATATTTGATGGACCGTTGGACTTTAAGAACAGCCAAATAATAAAGCTCATAAGCACCTATTACTTCTCGGCCGCATTCTTGTGGTCTCTTTTCCATTGGCGTTTGTTTGTGTGCATTGCACCATATTATGCTGCTTATATAAATTGTGCGTTTTATATGTTGTAAAAGCTCTTATCTGCTTGGAGGTAAGTTTGAGGCATCAAAAGATCTAATTATCTTCTTTAATACTGCCTCTGAAGAACTATTATTTTCATAACTTCTTTCAAACATTTCAAAACGACTTTTGTTAACGTCACTTTTGGTTTTTAGTCCATACATTCTACAAACGAATTCTTCAATCTTTTAAAAACCTCGCTCCCTACATTTATTTGAGGTGGTGAAGTTTGTGTGACATTAATAAAAGCTTCTTGAAAGTCCTTGTTCTTCTCTAAAATCAGAATTTTGTGTAGGGCACCTATTTTTTTAATATACACATTTTATTTGAAAGTGAAAAAAATTGTCGTGATTTGACGCATAATATTTCAATTAAAATTTTAAAAAATGGGCGAGTCTACTAGTACTCGAGACTGATGTGTAAACATCTCGTATGAGGTAACGGTATGCGTTTTTTTCATAAATATAATTTAAAAAATCGACTGCAAGGATATCCTTTGAACATAGCTTTGGTAGTGCTGTTATATTTTGCCATACCATAGTCGATCATACGCTGCACACTGCACTGAAGTTTTTATCGGGGAATTTCTTCTTGAAGTAAGCGTGGGCTTTAGTGTGTTTTAAATAATCCACGTAATCGTTATTAATTTCTTCTTCTTCGTCGTCATCAGCTGTAGCAGCTTCACATGTAGCAGCTTCACATGCATTGGAACTTGGATTTTCTACGGAATTTCCGACAATAGCTGTTGTTGTCGACGGTCCTATATCAAATCCTAATACTAGAGGTCTTAACGTAGCGTGACTTAACGATTTGCGGAACCTGAGTTGATTAGCTTGTGGATGGCGCTGTATCCACAGCAAAATTAGCAATACGTGCTCTCCAATCTCATGATCGCTCAGTACTAGTTCGAGCAGCCTTTCGTTGTTCCACTCGCACAGCTCTCAACTGTCCTTACATACACTGACAATATTCCGTAACCAATAGTGTAGCTGCGCACTAATCATTGCGCATGGGTTATGACATCCGCTTTCACATTTCCGTCCCTTTTCCCGAAATTTACCGTCATATCGCCGTAGTAGATCAAAAAATTAGTTTCGTAATAAACAAATCGTAACCGCGCTAGAACGACAGGTTTAAGTGCTGTGCCTGCGGCAAAGCGCCCATCCCGAACTGAAAATTTTACAATGTCTGCCACATTGTAAAATTTTTTCAAATTCGTTCAAATAACGCCGCTAAGACCATTTTTACCACTTTTGTATTCATTTTCAGATTTTACCATTTTTGTATTAAATTTCAGAAAAGGACGGTGTACTGAGGACATATGGTAAAGAATTTTTCCCGAAACCGAGGACGACTACAGGGGGATTATCTTCCGCGCCGCTAAAGAAGTCCACATATTAACGACTGTCCAGAGGTGAGCAAATTCGGAGCCGTAGTCAGGGTACTGTCATCACGGCCTGGCATGCAAGGACATTAAAAAGGACCTCAAAACCCAAGTATGTGCCTCGTTATCGTGAGCTACAATGCTCTAGCTAAGCCCGGCAGAAGGCAGAAAGAATCCTTCAAACTTGACATGACACTCCCCGGGAAAAACACATCCGCGAAGAATGCGTCAAAAGTAAGCCCTTTATCAGTTGTCTGTTCACATTTGTGGAGTCGCGTGGACGCACGGCTCACCCATATACCCCAAGGCTGGTCCATGCCTATACAGATATTTAGGGTGAAGACCCCTAATTATAAAATATTTCCTAATAATAAGATATTCCCGCTCGGTACCCTCATATCGAGGCCATGAAACAATTTAATGAACAGTTGTCTGTGGTTCACGAATGACTCATATACATACAACATATAATATAACAATATAACAAGTAACCCAGTTTGTATAGATTATTATGAAATTATAATTATATTTTGGGTGTCATCATAGAATTGAAGTGTGTTGTGTGTATTATAATACAGTATGTAAATGTAGTTAATCGCATCCTGTATCGCAAATGCATTATTATCCATGATTCAATTAAAACTGAAATAGCACAGGAGCACAGGGTAATATTTTTTATTCCTCTATCAAAACCTAATATGCAAGGTTTACAATTTAATTTGAAATTGATTTAGGTTTTATTTATTTAGAGCTATATAATTTTATATAGTTAAATTAAATTCACGTTTCCGTTGCTACTAATTAAAACAGAGCCAATTAAATATTTTAAATTGTTACATGCAATATAAATAGCATATTTTATATAAATGTAATAAATCTGTAACACATGCCAGAGTGTTATATAAATATTAGTTAATCATATACAATAAAATACTCCGGATATTTAAAAAAAATGTTTGCGTGTAAACGACACGCTTTGACATTTTATTCGATCAGGATTGGAAAACGTTATCGGAAAACAATTTCCCTTGACGTTTATTAAAGATACCCTACACAGAATATGAAAAACGGAGAAGGGAAAAGATCATATATGTATGTATGCATAAACAGAAAAAATACTCGCATCAGATTGGGAATGTGCAAATTTCAGGGAAGTTTTTTCCTGAAATAAATCATGTTATTCTTCTGGGCACAATAGCTTATATAGTCAGTGGTATGTTAAGAAACAAAGTAACAATAAACACGTTTATGTTATGTTTCGGGACACAATAATGTTTAATCATTATTTGAAAATATTTTTTGAGTTTTTTACACTTGAGTTAATGAGTTTCGAGTTGTTAATGGTTCATACAGTAGCATATATATGTATATAAAAGATATATTATGTAAAATATGTCAAAGCAGTAAGAAGAAAACACCTTCTTCTTACTAAATATATCTAAATATATCTAAAGCTTGACCATTTATAAGATCAATTATTTTCTTTTAGTATTAGATAATTAATATGTAAATATCTACTCTTCTCAGTTTATATACGAATTATCAAGAAATAATCGACATACAAAATAAAATTTACTATCTTAAGCTACATTTTAAGAATATATCTTCGGATGAAAAGCGTTGACTTCATTTAACATTAACATAAATATATATGACAACAGTATTATCACACTCGGAGTAGTTTCCACAAACACCAAAACACTTTCACTTCGCTCGACGCGCGTTTCGCAAACCAAGTTGGCATCATCCGGAGATGATTAAAACTCGTCGTCTCCGTTTTAATCGTCTCCGGATGATGCCAACTTGGTTGGCGAAACGCGCGTCGAGCGAAGTGAAAGTGTTTTGGTGTTTTTGGAAACTACTCCGAGTGTTATAGTTACATCAAAGGTTCCAGCCCTATCCAGTAACAGTATTATCGTTTATTTTTATTATTATATTACAGTATTATCGTATTATCAGTATCGTTTTTTATACCCAATAAATTAAATTTTAAGTGATAATTCCTGGATCAAATTTAATAACCTACACATTTCCACACAGATGAGCATTTTATATTAGTTCAATGACTATGGATCCCCTTGGTTTCTATACTGACATAATGTCCCTGAGGGCACGATATATTACAAATTTTCTCACACATATTGCTGATAACGTTCAGGAGAGCTAGTAGTGCACATGGTCGTTAAAAGTCAGCCTTATAATAAGAATCTACTGTGGATCTTCAATTCGGATAAACATATTTTCATTTTCAACATAGATATTCACTTCAGAGGATAAGTATTTTTATTTACTTCCCTAAATGGTGCAGACCTTTTTTTTGGGTGAATATCGTTTGTAGTATGTAGTTCAATGGAATATAATGTAATATTTGATTTTTGATTATATATTATTTCCCATTTATCGGTGGATTAATGCAATAGCTGAAAATATTATCATGGATGTAAATTTGTGTACACCGCTATTGCTATTATATTGACGCAATCGGTTGGTCGGGTATTATAATCCAGTCAAATTGTGCTTTTACGAAGAAAATTTTGGGGTACTTAGTTTCAATTTTTTCCATTATATATTATTTTTCCATATACCTATTTGGTGTGCTGAATCCGAATCTGACGTTTGCTTACAAAATTTCGTGACGCAGCATTGAAAAAAAGTTTTTTTATAACCTTTTTAAGCTATCAACTTTTCGTAAATAATCTCATTATTCGACATGAATGTAGGTACATGAAATTTGATAGTTTCCGAGTTATAAGCAAAATACCGCCCATAAATTTGATATTTTGGGTTTTTGCATTTTTTCAATGTTACGTCACGAAATTTTGTCCAGCAAATATCATATCAGATTCATATTCAACACCCTAAAAAACATATAGAATGGAAGATATCAATACTATACCGAAACTTTCCTGATAGGGGATTATTATCAACATATTAATGTACGTTGTTCAACAACTTTTGCTACATCATTTATATTATGGAGACGGAACATAGAACATAATATGGACACCTGAGGGATGCCAAATATAATCACAACATTGCAGCACAAAATTTTACTATCTTGCAACTATGTGTTCTTGATTTTCTTAATGAAGTCAACAGAATTAGCTACTGAAAAGCTGTATTGTGCAATATATAACTTTTGTAACTGCTTCATTAACCATTACTGGAAGTCAAATTTATGATACGTTTGGTTAGTCTTTTAAGAGTTGTAATATTAGTTTCGTATTTGTGATATTTTAATCGTTCTTAAGGAAGTTACATGATTTGGCCAATTTATACTTCGTTATAGTGTTTAAATAGAATTTCTTAAATGTGTTGTTTTTTCAAGTAAATTGTGTCTTGCAATGTAGTGTTGTGTATATTTGGTCTATCGATTAGACCATGTTGTTTTTGTATTCCATTTTATGGGTATTTTAATTACAACCTATTGAATTTACTGGGAATTCAATTTCTGTTTAATCGAAATGCAGTTATACAATCACACACATATACACATATATACACTATATACACTATAATGTTTGGATTGTGGTATTTTGTAGATTAAGTAATATTGGTTTAATATTTTTTCGAAATCTTTTTTTCTCTCAAATTTAAAATTAATAAAATATTATTTGCAGTGATGTAAAATTCTGAAGCACGTATTTTTGGAGACGTTCCCCTAGCACTAACGAGCATGAACGAGAATAAACTAGCATAAACGAAAAGAACACTAGCATTTATATTTGGTGTGAAGTATTTAGAAACTTACTTTTCATGGTTCTCCCTGAAAATGCTCCAAATTCTCAAAATGTTGAAAGTGTTCAAAATGCTCCTTCCTAATGCTTCATATGAAAATAAGAGTGTATTCATATTCTGTGTTGCAAATAATAAAGTAATAACTAAAATCAAAACAAAAAAAATATTAAGTAAAAAATAGCAAAAACTTCACTTAAGTCAACGTCACTTAAGTTTTTGCCAACAAAACGTCACTTAAGTTTTTGCTATTTTTTTATTTTATTTGTTATTTGTATATAGTTTTTTTGAAATAAATTATTACTGCATTAGTTATTAGTGAATAGACTCTTATTTTCATATAAAGCATCAGGATAGAGCATTTTGAGCACTTGCAGCATTTTGAGAATTTTGAGTACATTAAGAAAGAAACATGAAAAGTAAATTTCTAAATACTCACTACATCCCAAATATAAATTCTAGGGTTCTTTTTTCGCTTGGGGAACGTTCTCCAAAAATTCGTGGTCGAGAATTTCGCTCGAAATATGTGCTCGAGAGAAGAGAGAAGCGCGCTGATTGACCGGGATCGTGCTGAAAATTCTCTTTCGTGCTCTGTGGAGAACGTGCGCGGAGAGCAATAGATCGTGCGTGCACGAACGTTCGTGAACCTTCACCACACGGAGGGAACGTTCTCCCCTTTACATCACTAATTATTTGTGTTAATGTAAATTCCAAGATAAATATGAACCTTTCTGTTAGTAATGTAGTCTGGTTTTTTATTTTGGCTCCACGTTTTTGAGTGTTATATTTTTTGTTGTGTCAACTGGTATGTATATAAAAAAAATATATTAAAAGATAGTTTTTCTTAAGTCTTACTGTATCAATAAAAGTTTTGAATATCCAAAAATCTCATGCAATGATTGGTTTTTCTAACAGAGCTTTTAACAGATAGATTACAAAATGTGTCCTGAATATATGACACAAGAGGTTTTTAATGGAATATTGGTCTATGTAGTTTTAGTGTACCATAAAACTTAAGAATAAGATAATTATAAATTTTTAAAAGTACATATCTTTGGATATATATAGGTATATATTTTTTTAATTATATTATTATTTTTAGTTTAATTTATTCTTAAACGTTGATATGTTGTAGTATCATTTAGCATAGTATCAAATTTTTTATTGTGTTCACTTGTATTAATGATTGAAGTTTTATTTTATTTATCTGGATTGGGGATAATTTGAGGATTTATTTTTTTAAATTGTCGCTTATTCTTTATTCGACCTAATGTACCTTCGCTTATTCGACCCAACAATAGCAAAAACAAGCTATTGTTGGGTCGACTCATTTATTTTAATTGATTTAGTTTCAACGTTACTACATTATTGATTTCCCTTTTTACAATAAGTATTTGGTTTAGTTTCAATCACATTTTTAATGTTTACGATAATACTTGAAATCGAATTGTTATTTGCTTGTATTTATAGAAAAACTGGGACCCGAAACCTGAACTTTAACGGAAATTTATTTGGAATTATTCTATCAGAAATATTTTCAATCAAATTTTGGATGATATTATTATTTTCATTGTGAATATAATTCTGTTTTTGTTTTACTTTTATGATTTTTTTTATAATTTAGAAACTTTTCCTAGAATTTCATGAAACTTTTATTGAACATGGATACCATGAACCTTCTGTGTTTGTTTGGGAGATTTTAGAGGCCGCAATGCGACCCATTTTCGCCCAGGATCGTCCTAAGTTGCTAAATTCTAATCACCGTTCAGTGTACCTACGAATGACGGAATACATAAAATAATACTACCCTCCACTAGCCGTAAAAGTTCAATAGGTCCTATGAATGTAAGTTTATATTTTTCAATTTCAAATTTGAAAAGGACGGAAATAAAACGTGGTCACGTATCCTTCTTTAATGACGTCACAGAGCCTACGACCATGGACATGACACATTCCAAAATTATTCTATTCTATTGTATTATTATATATTAATTATTCTATTATATTCCAAAATTGGTTCTCTGATATTTGACAATTGACGTTGAAATCGACTTTGTTGGCAGTTGACTTCTGCTGATAAATAATCCACCATGAAATCAACTTTCGGCAGATTAACTGCACTTCCTTTAGAAAATCATTGCTCCATTTTCTTACAATAAAGTACAGAAACAAAGCAAAACACAATTCGTAGAGAAACGCACAAAACATAACCACAAAACTAAGCGTAAACAAATGCAGCTGTAGGCATGGGCTATTTAGGCGAACAAATAATTCTGCATACTTAATTCCAGGCTGTGTGATGTCACTCATACTCAAGGCCAAATTGTCAAATTGCTATATTAAATATTTATTTTTTGGTAAACTGAGATTTATATTCGAAACAGTGTTACGCGAGGTCAATCAGTTAGCATTCAAATAAACATATTTGTTTTGAGATTTAAGGATATTGTGAAAAGGTCAATTATTAAATATACCACTTATTACATAAGTATATACCTAGGTATTGAAATAATGAAATAACAAATATAAAATATATTTCCCAAAACTGAAATAGCTACCCACACATCTTAGGGCGGTGATTTTCTCCTCGGAAAATACGCCTACCGATTTTTCAAGAAATAAATATTGAATTCCCATTACAAGTAGAAAAACTGTAAATCGTAAAAGTCAAAGAGAGGGTTTAAAAACAAGTCTCCTTTAGCACGTTGATCTTAATTATTCATGATATCCGAAGTTCAATAATACATCAACCAGAGGCGCCGTGCCAAACTACTTCATATCTTACTTCATTTACCAACTTGGTAATAAATTTAATTTTATTAATTCTGTATGTCAGTTTAGAAAATGACCTGCCACGTATGTTTGACGTTTCGTGGATGATTTAGTCACCGCAGACTTCAGAATTTTGTTACAAATTATTTATTTATACTTAATTCATTATACCAGTGATATTTCTTCTTTTTTATGCTGACTGCTACTGAAAAAAGTAACTTAGTGGCAGGGAGAGTTACCTATAATTGAAGCTATTTATAAACAACTTATTAACTGGGAATGTAGTATACCAACAGGGTAACAAGTTTTCATATCACGACCAAATCCGTGCCAACTTTGTTGGGAAAAAATGTATTCATTGAAAGGGTTAATTAGTTGAAGTAGAGAACGTCGCAAGAAAGCTACGCTCACCGCCGCGCCGGACAGGATATTAAAAATGGCCAGGAAACAAAGTTGAATATGACAAATTATATCTATAATTTGGTCGAAACATTTTTTCAGTGATTTAACTAGGTACACTGGTTTATTAATTTTGGATGACATGTCATATATATATATATATATATATATATATATATATATATATATATATATATATATATATATATATATATATATATATATATATATATATATATATATATATATATATATATATATATATATATATATATATATATATATATATATATATATATATATATATATATATATATATATATATATATATATA
>CAXKVY010009580.1:0-42005 GCA_964058915.1 Tetropium fuscum
ATGATGGACAATTTTTGTTATATTATTTGAGAAATAATATAATATATAATAAGTTCATTAAATTATAGTAATTGAATATTAATTCAATTTTGATAAACTTATAAATGAATTCAATTATAAATATTGTATCTTAATTAATTGGTCAGATAATTTTACTTTCTACTGTCATTAACATTTAATTTGTAATTTTATTACTGAACTTCAATTTTATTCTAAATTTATTTAGAATGGTTGGTAATTTTACATTGTATTTTTATTTTTAAATATTACAATTTCTCGCTGTTAGAGTTTCTCTTCATAAAAGGGTTATAATATAATAAGTAGGTACGCCGAACATAGAACGTGGAGCACTGAAGATGCCATCTGTTAATAATGGCGAAACGCGAACACCGGTCGTGAAAGCCTACGAACTACTGTAACACACCTCTATGGGGAGGAGACACACCACCGAATTCGAAACCTGGGATCTCTACGGAAGAAGAAAGTTCAAGTACTGGCCAGTCCCGCCTTCCTCTCCAAATGCCATGATCAAGACAGGATACCGAAATTTTTGCATCATTCACATCATATCCAATCACCATCAGCCAGGAGGACATACGAGAGAACCAGCAAATCCTTGTTACGAGAGCAGATCCACTCTACATGACGCAGTTTGGATAAAATCAGCCAGGAACTCTATGACCTTCACCTGGAATTAACAGCACTACTGGAACCGAAACTATGGAACGACGTAGATTGAATGACGGCCAACTTGGCTTACGCACCGACATTACGATGTGAAACGTACCTCGGAATCATCCAGTCAGCCGCCGAACGTGAAGCACTGAAGATGCCATCTGTTAAGAATGGCGAAACGTCTGCGAAAATGCATCGACCACGACAAAAGGTAATTCGTATTTTATTGAAAGTATATTTAATTTTATTTATCAGTATTAACTTTTACAAAATAAAATTAGGGGCCCTCTATACCGTCGTGCCATTTATCATCGATTGGATCTGATTTTTTCTGAAATTTTCATGCAGCCACCTCGAGTCTTCAGAAAATGGTCTACCATTTCCTAACCCTGTAGAGCTATAGTGTCCAGATCTGTAGGTGGGACCATTGTAAGCGTAACATCTGATAATCTCCATTCTGTGGCAGTCAACCATAGTAGGGAAAACTGGCCAGTCAAGTCCCTGTCATCAAATCGCCTGCAGCCCCAGGTCATTCCAGAAGAGAGATAATCATATAGAATCCAAGGGTATATAATTTATTATAACAATTTATTATAATAATTTATTGCATTCTCGCATTTAACTAATTTGATATCATCTATACGAACTTGCTCTCTGTGTTTAGTTTCGGTATTGTATTCGTGTATTTAATTCTGCGAAATATAGTTGTTTATTAGAGTTTCTTATTAGAGACACCACTTTAGATAGTTTACCAGATATATAATCTTCATGTCCAACGTAGCGTAGGTGGATCCATAGCCATTCCTAAAGATATTGCATTTTTAGGATTGATTAAATAATCCAAGTCACCAGTTGAAAAAACATTACAACATGACAACGTATCTCATTAGCGTAGGTATTAGTGGTGTCATTTATATAATTTCAGAGATCATTAATGTATATAATAAATAAAAAGAGCCCAAGTACGTGACCTTGAGGCACACCGAATTTAACTTTTTGTCATGAAGACTCCATTATACACTGTTATTTTATCTATGTCTGTGAAATATGATTTCAAGAGACCTACGGGTTTAGTGTTTAGTACATATTTTGTATGTTTATGGTAACTATGGTACCATGATGCAGACAGTCGAACGCCATGGATAAGTCGCAGAAGGTACATCCAGCAAAACTTTTATTTTCAAAAGCCACTCATATACTTTCTACCATTTTGTTCACTATCTACATCAGTTGTTATTGTTGTACAGGAGCGAAAACCAAATTTAAAATTTGATAGAAGATGATTTTTAATCGATTTTAAAATTTTTTTCGTCTTTTTTAATCGTCATATCTGAAGTTAGACTAGGTACTCTTGATACACTTAACGCTTAATGAACACTTAACGCTAATAATAATTAAAAATTAAGCAATGTGTCTGCAACTACATTTATTTAATTATAATACTTGACTTCATTTTCAATAACAGAAAATCATACAAAAAATGAAGTAAATTATTGGCGCTGTTCAGCAAAATTTTCTTCCAAGTAAATAAATACTAAACTAAAACAGTAAAGGAAACAAATAGTAGACTGCCATCAAATGTATTCTCATCATATTTCTATTAAATAATAATTCGTTCTGAACTAAGTTTTAGGGTATCAATGGTTCGACGGGATCCAGGCTAGAATCGAAATGCGTGATATTACGGCTGGGACTCCATTATTTTATTTATTTTATAATTGTCTAAAAGGTCTATATTACATATTTATATTTTTTACCGTATTTGAGAACGCCCTGCGTAGCATCCGGCTCGAAGGACCAATTTTATGTATAGATTTCGATAGCTCGAGGTAGACTGTAATTTTAGCGATTAAAACTTGAACTAACGAATAAATTGTACAAACTAAAAGAAATTATTGTATATAGAACAAGGAGTTGAAAGTTGAATGAGTACGTCTTTAGGGTACAGTAGGGTTCAGTATGATACTCGTATCATACTGAATGTGGCCGGGTTGAACCGGTGCCGCGCAGGGCATTCTCAAATACAGTAAAAAAATAGCAATATATAATATAGTTCCTTTGGACAATATTTTTTACTTGATTTGTTTTGTTTTGTTGATTTTTATTTTTTTGTAATTTTATTTGTACCTAATTTTTTATGTTATCTATTTTATTTACTATTACTATTGTTAAGTAAATTTCCTAAATGCCAGCCGCAGAGAGCATGTGCTATGGTAGGAAATAAGTTAGCAGTAGGCGCTGCTAATCAGATAGTTCAAGAACGAAAGGGTTGAAAACGTCCATTTTGTGATAAAGCTCCCATTTTATTAATGGATTTTTTTAATAACATTGCTACCATTTTGTCTAATGTGCAATAGTAATGAATAAATGGGCTGTATTATTATTATTATTATTATTATTATTATTATTATTTTTTTATATTGCTGGTAAGTCCCCTCTGGCCTCCGACTAGTCCAGAGAGTCCCTCCAGCCTCGTTACTCAACGACCGCTCCCCACGTCCGCGGGGTAAGCGGTCATTGAGGTCGCAATTCGTGTGTCCTGAGTAGACGCAACGAGCCAAGTATGACCGCCTTTTGCATCTTCCCAGCGATATTATTATTATTATTTTTTTTTTTTTTAATTTTGCTGGTAAGTCCCCCCTGGCCTCCGACTAGTCCAGAGAGTCCCTCCAGCCTCGTTACTCAACGACCGCTCCCCACGTCCGCGGGGTAAGCGGTCATTGAGGTCGCAATTCGTGTGTCCTGAGTAGACGCAACGAGCCAAGTATGACGGCCTTCTGCATCTTCCCAGCGATGACTTCTGCCGATTGACGGCATGCTGGGATGGTTCTTAATTCTGAGAGCAATGATTGTCGCATACCTCCGAGAGAGCCAATAATAAGAACCACTATTTTAACAGAATAACCCGGGTACAGCCTGCGGAGTTCAGAGAGTAAATCTCGATATTTTGTCCGTTTCTCCTCCTCTTTCAAGACGATGTTCTTTTCGGCCGGAGCCGAAAACTCTATAACAAACATCGTCTTGAGTTGGTGATCGAGGAGGACTATGTCAGGCTTATTGGCTTGTATCCGCCTGACGGTGGGGAATGAATAGTTCCAGTATATCCGGGACCTCTCATTCCCCACAACGGACTCAACAACCCCCGGAGCATAGGGCAACACCGGTGTCTGATCTATAACGTACGAGTGCCGTAGGTGATAATACAGCACTCGTAATGCCGCGTTATGTCGATGGATATAGGCAGAGACCGCATATGCTGGACAAGCTGACAGCAAATGCATAATGGTCTCTGGGGTCTGACGACAAGCTCTGCAGCTAACGTCAGGCACTTCTATACCCATCACGCGGCTTCGGTAGACCAGGGTGTTCAGTACACCATCTTGGCAAGCTAATATAAAACCTTCAGTCTCTGACTTCAGCCCAGCTGACCTCAAAAAGCTAAAGGTCAGCTTTCGAGATAAGCCTAAGTCTTCTATATTTCTATAGTAGACTCCGTGCAATGGCTTATCCCTGTGCTGCTGAAAACGAAGTGTATTTCCAGCAGCCCGAAGGTGGGCTTTCAACCGAGCAGGGTCCAACTCGGTGACAGAGTTTGGATTATTCCGCTCGGTGTCGAAGTCGAGACCTAGGCTATTAGCTGCTCTTTGTGCTGCCCTATATATAAAAGCTCCTACGCCAGCTCCTTCATGGTCTTTGACCATGAGGAGTAGGGGATCCGAACTCCTGATAATCTTACAGGCCGTGTTCAGAGTTACTCTGTTGTGGAGACACTCCAATCCCAAGAGTCCACGGCCTCCCTGTTGTCGTGGGAGATATAACCGCGGAATGGACGATCTCGGATGCAAACTCCGACAGAGATGCATCATTTTGCGGGTACCTACGTCGACTTGCTGCAGCTCCTCCTGTGTCCATTTTATTACTCCAAAGGAGTAGAGTAGAATCGGAACGGCAAGCATATTTGTCGCCGACACCTTGTTGGACCCCGACAGCTCTGAGGACCAGATCTGTCGGAGCAAGTGTCGGTACTTGCCGCGGAGAGCGTCTTTTGTAATATTTACCTCCTGGATGTGACTTTGTGGCACACCCAGGTAGGTATACGTCTCTCCGGCATCAAGGTGGTGTAAGATGCCTCCGTCTACTAGCTGCGCATCATCTCCGTAGTCCCCACATCGTCCTCTCTTGAGATGAATCAGTGCACATTTATCCAACCCAAACTCCATACCAATATCCGCTGTGTACTCTTGCGCCACTCGGAGGGACTGTTGTAAATCCCTTTCCCCGGAGGCATATATCTTAAGGTCATCCATATAAAATAAATGAGTGACCTTATGCCTCCTGTTTCCGGGTGGTCCGCAGTTGTAGCCACGGGTTCTTCTAAGTGCAACAGATAACGGCAGGAGTGAGATGCAGAAAAGGAGGGGACTCAGGGAATCCCCCTGGAATACACCCCGCCTAAAGATAACCGGCTCCGTTTGAACCCTGCTATCACCAGATGTAATGGTGAAGCGGGTTCTCCAGAGCGGCATCAGTTGTTCTATACATCTCACTATTGGATCTGGCACCGCAAGGCATTGGAGCAAGTGAATTATTAGCTCATGTGATGTTGTATCAAATGCCTTGCGATAGTCGATCCAGGCCATAGAAAGGTTTCGCTTGTACTGCCTGGAGTCCTGCGTGATACATCTGTCGATCAGCAGGTTCTCCTTGCAGCCAGCTACGCCTCTCTTAGAACCTCTCTGCTCGTATATCTGTTGGTAGACCCCGTCAACTGCCATGAGTACACGCATGTTCAAGATGCGTGTAAACATCTTGTAACATGCGTTCAGACAGGTTATTGGTCTGTAGTTTTTTGGGTCAGACAAATCTCCGTTCTTTGGGATGAGCACTGTTCGCCCCTCGACGAACCAGGCCGGAATCTGCTGCTCTCCATTCAGCCAGTCGTTAAAAATCCTGGCTAAATGGTGGTGGATCTGAATAAATTTCTTCCACCAATAAGTGGGGATCCTATCAGGACCCGGAGCAGCAAAGTTCTTTGAGCCCTCAAGAGCCCTCCGAACTTCTTCCGGGGTTATCGGTTGGTGCAATTCTTGGAGCTCTGGCTGTTGATGTCTTCCACAGAAGACCTCAAACTGCGCCAGGGCTGGAGTGTCTCTAATTAGTGGATGAGAAACCTCATATATTCCCTTCCAGAAGTTTTCAACCCGTTCTACCGTCGGCGGATTTTCGACTACACGCGGAGGCGGTTTGAATAAGCTAGAAGGTTTCTCGCGGAATTGTTGGTTTTCCGCGAGATTTCTAGCTCGCCTCACTAGTGACTTTTTCGTAGCCACTAGCGCCCGTATTTTGTCAAGCCAGTGCTGTTTGGTAGTTAACAGCACCGCTCTATTTAGTGTGTGGTGGAGTCGTCTTAAATATGCGGCCCAACGCCGTACTTTAGTAGTATAAGGCCTATTGGCCAAGATGTAATCCATCACACACTAGATACGGGACGCGTGTTGTCTTGCCGAATGGATCTTCGCTTCAATCTGGCGCACCCGCCCAAGGAGTCTGTCATTCGGAGACACGCGTATGTTACTATTATTATTATTAATATGTATGTTTATTATTATTATTATTATTATTATTATTATTATTATTATTATTATATATTTCACATAATATGTGTCATATAATTTAACAATTACTTTAATTCCAAATGTGTCTTGAAAATTCGATACGTTTTAACTAGAAATTAATTTGTTATTAATTAAGTATTACCTTATGAATATTTATAACGAATAATTACCTACTATAATGCGTAGGTATCTACATACAAGTCTGATGAATAATAATTACATTAAGTATATTAACATACACCTTCAATTTTATAATTGGTCACTGAAGAACTTAACGCTATCTCCTTGATGAGATAGTGGATAGTAATTTAGTGACACGACGTAATTTGACACGCTCTTAAATAATATACGAACAGGTAAATTTTGGTCGAGAATGGGTTACAATTAAATGTCACTGTAGCCAGGACAGCTGTGATTCGTTTTGTGCATTAAGGTTGGGATTTTGTAGAGTGAGAGGAAAATAGATGCATTTATTTTGGTTAAGTATAAATAATTAAAAAACTACATAATATCTTATTAGCAAATTAGGTGCATTCACTAGCTATTATCATAGTGATAATTATAATATAAGTTTTTTGTCCCAAAATATTCTTATAGGCCTGTTATGTGCGCTAGAAATGAAAATTTGCATTTTTATTGTTAAAATCACATTATTTTCATTGCAAGCGCACAGAACAGATTTATAAGAAAATATTGGGACAAAAAACTTATATTATAATTATCACTATGATAATAGCTAGTGAATACACATAATTTGATAATCAGATATTATGTAGTTTTTCAATTATTTATACTTAACCAAAATAAATGCATCTATTTGCCTCTCACTCTACAAAATCCCAGCCTTAAGGAAATCATGATATGACATATTTACCAAAGAGGAAAATGTAAGTGTGCACTATGGCGAATAAGATATTAATTATTATAATAAGGTATTAATTATGTTGACCTATTTTGTGGTAATTAAGTTCTTCTTGGAGGAGTAACTTTTGTGAGACTCTTAACCATTTCTGATCAGGGAAGTTTTAGAGTGCGGCCCGCAGTGGCGGTTCGTGCTGTAGAGATGTAGATATATATTGTTTCATACATTTTGGGACGCCACTGTGATTGCATTTATTATTCGCTCAAAAATAAAAAACTATTTCTATGTATAATAACGGGTTACAAATATTTTTAACAGGATATATAAATATAACACAGGAAACAACTTATTTAAAGGATTTATTGAAACATACACTAAAATACATTACAGAAATCAATGCATTGCAATAAAGAAAGTGGAATACAGTTACCCAAATAGCTATATAAAGGAATCAGCTTCTATATGGTGGAATAATAAGAGGATTAAATTATTGAAAATAATCTAAAATATGTAAATACAACAGCAAATTCATAGAGGTAATATAATCTGAATAAGCATTGTGAAAAGATGTAAAAGAACACCAAAATGATGGAACAAGTGTGAATGATAATCCTGAAGTATCTGTGATCAATGAGAAACATAATGTTTATGTATAGATGCATATCCTTATCAAGTGGACGACCTCAATACACAAAATTAATGATGTCTTGCTGCCGAGTGTACTTTTTGGTAAAGATAGATAATGCAATTTAATGTAGGTATATATACAAAAAATTGGAATATTTGGAATTATGTAATTTGCATCTTAAGATATACATGAGCCTTATATGCAGGCCGTTCGCTTATGATTAAAACATGAAGGTTTATTTAATACTTACATTGTAAGTATAATTTATTTTTGCATTCAGTCAAAATTGCATGCCATAATTTAAGTGTGCGCATATAAAACATGCTGGAGGTAAAAAAATTCAGTATTTTTGACAGTGAAGTATAAGCGTCTAAGATTTGATTATAGCAGTAAGGTCAGGAGACAATGCAAATGTGCACCGCTCGTGCGGACTTGTTACATCATCTATTTGCAATTACATCAAGATAAACTTTTCATGTTAATTAATTTCATGTATGTTTGTTAACTATTTGTTCTCAAACTTCCTGGTTGGTACATAGTATGGCATGAATATTTAATTTGTATTGTTTGTGTATGTAAGCATAAAATTTCATATTACGGGGGTGTAATAATTATAGAATAGGAATAGTCACGATCTATATTTTTAAGTTTCCCACACAAATGGGAAGTTATTTCTAAGCCTCATGTAAAAATTTGATTTCCAGATTTTAAAATTTCTACGTTCCTAGATACTGAGTACGATATATGGTATGAAATCTATATCTACTCTTTTCTCTGTACTCAATTTTATGTACTCTGAAGTTACTCTAAACACTGAACGCTGAACTCTTAACGCTTGACTATTGTCTTTCAACTTTCGACTTTCGCGGGACTCTTCACTCTTAACTCTTAATTCTTAACTCTTAACTCTTAACTCCTTAGTTGTCTAGTCTCTAGTAAGTGGTATATTCAAAAAATCGTCTAGATGGACCCACACTTGTTGGAATGCGCTGTCTGTCTTTCATTTGATACAGGCGGTAAACCTGGTAATCGTTCCTCTGCCCTTTATTTACCCAGCATTGTCAGGTTGGAGGGATTTTCACCCTTATTTTCACGCGGGAACATTCGCGTATTTTCAGGAGGGATTTTCGCGCGTAGAATATCAAACTATATTAAATTGTTTTAAAATTTATTTGATAATACTTATATAGATTGTTCTCCACTTATAGTTAGGGATAATAATATATCATAATACTCATATATAAATATATTTTATATTTACTTTAAAAACACGCAAAGGACCCAATATTACCGTAATATATTTTCACCTATATCTATATTAAACAAAATGGCACAACTTTATTCTTAATAACAAGTATAATATATTTCCTTGCCGTATTCTTTAATAAAGGAGTATGGTAAAAAGTCTCCTGCTGTTGTATGTGAAAACAGAAAATTTTCTCGCATATTTTAGTATAAAAATTGTTTTTCAAGGTTGCAAAAAAAATATATCCAGTGATTTTTTTTACAAGTCACTTATAACATCTTCAATAAGGTCATAATTCATAACAAGAAATTAAATGACCAGGTACGTCAAATACATATGAAATATTTGTAGGCACTATTTTCTTTAAGTGCCTATTAACTGGAATACGAGTATTTTATTACCACAATATTGAAATCGGACTCAATTCAAAGAAGCAAAGTGGTATATATAAGTATCTAATCTAGCTTCGGAGTTTCGTGCATCAGTGGGTCCATAACCTATTTGAACCATAAAACGTGATGATAGTCGGCGTAGGCCTTAATTAACACGTTTGCACTTCGCTAACACATTTATAACTCGTCTATTGGATGTAAGACTCGTCCGTGTGATAATTCACGTCGGGGTAAACACGTGTATTTCGAGGTTTAATCGTTCAATCTGACACCTAACGTCCGTGGTTGCTTGAGTCTGCTTACACAAACTTATCACTTCCCTCGAGTCCAAGGCTCATACATCTCGTATGGAAATTGCAGTGTGGGAAGCTGCGACACCCCCCGCTCATAGAATAACGCATCGTCTATGCCTCCTTGATTTCATCGCTACATTGAGATGTATATGTAGAACGTCAATACATGCGCTCTTGGCAGATTTTATGGTTTGGTAGGAGTCGCAAGTTTCCTAGGTACATGTACCAGGTATTATCCAACAACGCCCCTATATGCGACGAAAACGCAAGTGATTTATTATGAAGCTTGATATCGGCAAGTCACTCTTCTCTTTGCATTAAGTAGGTATATCCATGAAGATTGTGAAATGTTCTTATAGTAAATATCCAGATTGGTATTACATGTGACGAAACTTTAGCTTTAGCTACAGAATCTTCTCAAATGCTTGCACGGAAGCTCAAAAGAAGATGTAAGACAGTTCATACAAAAACTTATTCTTGTTTGAATCAGTAACTGTCGGGCGCCATATATCCAATACATTGAATTATAAAAAATTATTATATTTCACTATCAATGTATTGAATTGAAAATTAATCGTTAATGTTGATAATAATAAATAATTAATACAAAAAGGTGAGCATGCTGAAATTTGTGGCGAACTATTTAAAAAAGTATTTATAATCGGATTTATTTGAATTTAAACACTTACATGGGGCTAAGAACAGGGTAAGAAAAGCCCAGAAGCAAGTTTTGTTCGGGCAGTCCAGAATTGTTCCTGATAAATCCTGTAATTATTCGGTAGCGATTAATTATTCGGTTTTAATAATTATTAAGGTTTCTAAAAAATCTTCTCAAAGAATGGGATAATGTTAAAAAACACGAAAAATACGTAAACAAAGGCACCTTTCTACAAAGGTACCTTTCTACTTTAATGGCTTATTAAAATTAAAACGAATTCTTAAAATGGAATGTATAGAAAACTTTCAACATTTGATTATAAGTACTTACCACATAAAACTTCATGCAAATTTGAGCTTAATATATTAATTAAATCTATAGCATTAATTTCATCCATAACACAACTATTTTTAGACGCCACTTGTAAGTATTATGACAATTTCATGTATAATAAGGGTTGCCTATGTCATGGCGCATTGAAAACTTGCTAGTAGTGTATAGTAATTGTTTCATATATGCATAAATTATATAATACATTAGTATAGTATATAACAATAACTTAATAAAACACATAGCTGTTCCTAATGAAATAATTATCTTTTATTAATATATATATATATATATATATATATATATATATATATATATATATATATATATATATATATATATATATATATATATATATATATATATATATATATATATATATAATATCACTTTGTATAAATAGATAAGATTGGTCTATTAACGATATTTTCCTAATTTCTTTTTCTAAAGATGCTGCTGTGTAATAATCTTTTATGACAATTCCTATTTGCCGTTTATTTAAATACTGTTTTTAAAATTCATCTGATTCTTCCTATTTCTGCATTTATTGAAGTTATATTTAATACTGATCAGTGCATACTTGAACACATGCATTCAGGATTCGATTACTTTTTCAAAAGTAACTAGTTTTTCATGAATACTGTTTCCGTAGAGTATTCACAGTATTCAGTATTAAATATATAGTAGTTAATACTTTCTAAGTAGTCATACCCAGTTTCAACTCCAACTTAACATTCTACACGATGCGGAAAGTTTGTAACACGAACTAATTTTTATAATATTTTTCAGGCAATCAAAATTTTAGGTGGTTCTTCAGGGGTTATATCAGGGTCTTGGTGGTGAAGGTTGTTATTTTCCTATATTGGTCATTTACTGCATTGAGTAATAGATAGCATTATTTTCCAGGAAACACGTGCATAATAAACACACGTTACATAAAACAATCAGACGCGGACAAAATAATTTGCTTACTTAGTGATCATAAAACGTGAAAATAAGCAGGGGTATTAATAGTTCAAATCGTTTACAATAAATAATGTGTAACTTATTTTTCATAAATATGAGAACGTGAGACGTGATTTCTACTTACATACCTATGCTTGCCTATAAATGGCTTATCTCTCCACAATATGCTACTACGAATATATGTTACCTTAATATGTGCAAGGCAATATATATCGTTTAGTGATGCTTTATGCAGATAGGTGGAATAATAAACACTACAATATATCACCACTTTGACAGAATCGGTTTCATTAGCCTCGATAAAGTTGTAAAGTTACCTCGCGTATGCGATACAATGAATTAATTACAGCATTTGTCCGATTTTTGAACGCTCTTGAAGGTATGAAATTGAAAATCCTCTGTAATTCCCATCGTGGGAATTAGACGAGGCAAGATTTATGGCGTTCTGGCTAATCCAGGATTTACGACGAGCACCAAGTCGTTACACAGAGAGCAGTTTTGTTTCATGGGTATTTTGTCACATAATGTAATTATCTAAATGCGGGCCAAAATGTGTTGCGTTACTCAAACTTTAATGTAAAGTATGGTAAATTAACTCTTTAACTGTCATAATTACTTATGAGTGCTACTAATTTACATCGCTAAGTTGTATGCTTAATAAATGATACAGCAACCGCCAGATGTGTGAATCGCAGAGGATAAATGCGTGGGCGAGAGTTCTTTATTTTTCCTGCATAGGTTTATCCGCCTGATTTAAAACTATTCCTCATTACGTCCTCTTTTTCTTTCAATAATAAATACTACTAGTTCATAAATGACTATTTGTTATTATTTTAGCGGGCAATTTCATGGCAATCATAATAATATTATAGTATAGGTACCTAATTTTCGGTTAAAGTGGTATGGTATAAGATTCTGTTAGAGTTTGTTCCCACTGAGAATAATAATATTTACTTTTTACCCAACAGAAATACATTCCATTTAAAGAACAATTTTGAAAAATATATAGAGATACAGGGTACAGCTTATAATAGGTACATCGTTTTACACAAAAAAATAGAAACATAACTACATAAGATGAACTAAGACTAAACGTAAGAAGAAAAACTAAATACCTATTTATGTAACCAGTTGGGAAAAGTACTATTTTGTGTAACGAGCAGATTTCTGCGGAACGAGTGCTAGAGAGTTCCACAAAAGGGTGCGAGTTACACAAAATAGTGTTTCCCAACGTGTTTCATACAAGATTTTTTGTTTTCAGGTCTAAATAACCTACTATGTAATGAACTTTACACAACCAGTTGCGTAATATTTTACTTTTCGTAACTGGTTGTGAAAAGTAAGACGTTTCCTAACGTCAAAGGGTTTTGAAAAGTCTCACTTTACATGTCAAAATTAGAAAAAAATAATTTCTTTACCTGAACGTTACTCCTTGTACCTACACCGTAATGTTATTATTATTTACTACAGTTGGTACACATATACTGCAATTGGATACTACATAGTATTACCTAGAATTATGCTATTGATTATGTCATATAGAAAAGAACAAGACGCTCACGGGTTTTTATTGCAGGAATCGGTCAATGGGTCAGTTACGAAGAAAAAACCACTGTATATATACGGGAACGAATCACTTAGAAGTTTTACAAAGAAGAAAGTGTATTTATACATTTACTTATTTCTGTATGTAGTGAATTGCTACAAACCCAAGATTTATTTTCACAAAATATATATATTAGATGAAAACTCAAAGGAAGACACACTTACCAGTTATATATCTAGACATATATACGAAAACGAATCACTTAGAAGTTGTACAAGTTCTTGCACATTGAGGATCTTCAAAGTGATGCACGATTTGTTTTATTGATCATTTATACTTGAATTTAAAATATTAATACCTCATCATTTTGAGTGACACTTTGTGACATAGTTTCGAAGGAACTGAAATTCGTAGAAAGCGCAAACCTCTACTATTTATATTTGTTCTATAAGCATTGGGCATACAGTTATCCAGAAGATGTTAAACTTTAAAATGCATGAAATCTTGTAGAATCTATTAAAACGACTATTTTTCTTAGCTATATGCTAGAAAATGTGTGTGTGGAGGGTTTATCTTGGGATAGTAGCAATAAAACGATTATTTGATAGTTGATGATTGCATAACTGCATTTTCAACTGAACATAAAAATTCTATCCTAAATAAATTTAATAGTTACCATCCAAAAATACAATTTACAATTGAAAACGAATCAGAAAATACAATAAATTTCTTAGACTTAACTCTTATAAATAATAAAACTGAAATATTAACAAAATGGAATACAAAAACAACATGGTCTGGTAGATATACCAATTTCTACTCAAAAAGCCCTTACAACCATAAAAAACTGTAATAATTGGTATTGCGCACAGATCAATAAAACTAACGTCTGCCATTTTTAGAAAAGAATGCATAGAAAAAGCAAAATCGTTTTAATAAATAATAACTATCCTTTTTCTCCAATCAACAAAATTTTCAAAAACCGAATTCACAAATACTACAATTCTCCACCACCACTAATCAATACAACTAATACTCGTAAAACATATATTGCCTTACCATATATACCACAACTATCAGAAAATATTTCAAACATTTTAAAAATATATGATATTCACACAGCACACAAAACTACAAACAACTTAAAATTCCTTTACACAACATTAAAAGACACAAATCCCCTTGAAAAAACTACACACTGTATAAACGAAATTCCATGTAAACAATGTGATGAAGTCTACATTGGTCAAAGAATGCAACTTCTTGAAGAACGTTTTAGGTCACAAATATTCAGCTAATATTACAGCTCGAACATTCTAATGAAACAGGTCATCAATTTAACTACGAAAATACTAAAGTTATTAATAAAGAACAAAATTATAAAACACGCCTAATCATGGAATCAATTTATATTCAAAAAAATCCTAATGCATGTAATAACAAGAAAGATACAGAACATATTTCTACAATATACAATTTGTTAATATAAAAGTGTTAAATAAATTAACAAAAAACACTCTCTCTATATATAAACTTATATACGTACATACATACCTACTTACTATAAACATACATCTACATAATATTAATATATCCAAAATTAGAATAATAATGAAATATAAAATAGCCTAAGTTCATAGGGTTTCTTGGCTGTTCTTCCCTATGATACTAATCAAACAGTCTAGTAACTTTAAAAATTAATTAAAACTGTAATTTTTGCCTATGTCAAATATGTCATAAAGTCATTGTCGTTTTATTGCTACTATCCCAAGATAAACCCTTCAAAAATATATAAAGATAGCAAAGAAATTAGAAGATATAAATATGTATATTCATATTTGTTTTGCTAAAAGAAATCTTGGGTTTGTGATGCCAAATTTAATATAAATTTATAACAACTTTTATTTTAAATAGGTTTTTAAATGCATATATATATATATATATATATATATATATATATATATATATATATATATATATATATATATATATATATATATATATATATATATATATATATTATATATATATATATATATATATATATATATATATATATATATATATATATATATTGTTATAGGGTTCGATAGAAACACGTTAAATATTTCTTTAAATTCCTCATTGGCTTTATATAGTATAAAGCATATATTGATGTAAACTGTATACGCCGCACGAAATCTATTTGTTGAAGTTTGGCGCGTATAGATCAATATCAACATAATGTGCTATGGATACAGTGTGCATCGGATATACCGACACCATATCGGGCTTAATATGGTAGTTAAAATTGCGTAGCTCAAATTTAATGCCCCCGGAGGTACAAAGCGCGTTACGTACGCAGTACTGCACACATTTCATGCAATCAATCTCCATATCAATCGGAGGTTTTTATTCTTATCCACCATTGAAGTCTCTGTGCTTGGCTTTTCACGTGTAATCGCAATAAAGGATCTTTACATCTCCCCTCCTGACGACACATCTTGCAACTTGCTTTCTACGGGCGGCCAGGGAGTGCTTTGTTTCTGCTCCCCTGCCGACGGCTAGTTCTTCCTTCCTAAAAGGTCCTCGGGACCAGTTACGGCATATACAGTCAGCTGCTGCTTATTTAACAGTATTGTTTTTGCGTATTTACGAATAGTGCCTCATAGAGACAGCGTTCTTCTCATTTCTTACAAGCAAGTGTCTCTTGGGAAGCTGTACCTTTCTTTATTGGCTAATGGACGAATTATTATTTAAAAATATTTGTTATTTTTTTTTTTTATTTACAGAATTAGTATTAAGGAATTTTACTTAATTGGAAGATACGTATTGGGAATCTGATTTATTTTATTATATGGTATTAACGTCTGCAGTGAATAGGTTAACTGCCTCCTCAAATATTCACTGATAGGTATCCGCCAACTGCTATGTATGAGATTTTTTTTTCGTATGATCTTTAACCAATGAGAACACACAATTTTGTTAAGTTAACTTAATTAATAGGAATATTTCCTATTGTAATTTGGGTAATACACAATTATACATAGAGTAGCTTCACCATTGAGAAATTAAAATTCATGTTCATCATCCACAGTAATGAGTTTTTGAATTTTTACTTTTCAGCGCAAATAAAAAGAACGTAGTTGGTATATAATAGCTGTTATTATGAATGTATTAATATATATTTTCGTACTTCCGGAATTGAATTCATAATATCACACCCTTGTGATAGGGACTGAAGTGTCACCCAGTGAAATACCAGAAACCCAGTAAAGTGAAATACCAGATGCACTAAATTGAATGTAACAGGTATTGATTTAATATGTACCTAAATTGATGTTGTTACAGTTCATTGACCCGTCTTTTCTGGGCGAATGCAGCAGATACATGACCTATTTCGGCTTCTCTTTTATCAATATCAGATATATCTTCTTCACGCTTAATAATTATCTGTTTCTATAAAGGTTTCTATGTGCTTTTTTATATTATATAAACGTTCCATTTTCGGTACGAGAAAGTACGAAAAATATCGTATATAGCTTGCGACTGAAGTACTTTGAATCCCTCAGGTAAATTATGGCCCTCCGTGCGGTCACGCAATAAACTTTACCTTCGGGATGAAAAGTACTACTTCCCGCGGTATATAATATACTATTAAATTAATACATTGTTTTTTCCGTTACAATTTACTGAAAAAATTATCTTATCAAACACAATTCGTACCTCAAAACAATAGAGGTTATACATGTCAAACATCCTGCACAATTACAAATCTTGACTGTGTGACAGAATAATCCTTGCGCTTCGTATAACCGTATAACCGATTATTTTAAGGACTTATAGTATTACCACTGATTAGTGAAAATAACCATATAATTTTTATAAAGCAGACTGGTGAATTATATAATATAATGAACTGATAGCAGTGCTGTGGAATGGGCATTAATGAAGCAGTTTACCTATAATAGTTGAAACATCATGTAGCAATATAGGTGTATAGCAACATACATTTTTTTTATATTTTACTTGAAGTACTTTCTTAAATTTATGATGATATTAAATACAAAAAGACATCATTTAATTTTCCATAAACCATTGTAAACTCAGTTAATTAATTCGTACTAAATTGATATAAAGAATAGTTTACCCCAGAGTAAACAAAGAACAAGAGAAGAAAACAAATCATGTTTATGAAACAAATCTGAAATGAACATTTTATACGAAAAACAACTTCTACTGCTTACTAGTGCATACGCCATTTAAAAGTAAACATTTATAAATTCGGTGGGAAATACCAGCAATTAAGTATATTTAATGTGTATTTTTTATCAATGATAACTTGTCATACATCCATAACTCGTCCCACTAATTGGGGCCTAGGATGAGCCAAGTTCTACCTCCTTCAAATACAGATATTCTATCCATGTGTAGAATGTATATATATATATATATATATATATATATATATATATATATATATATATATATATATATATATATATATATATATATATATATATTGTAACAAAACGAAATTGTAGCGAGAGAGCGAACATAAGTTCGATACACACATCATAACATACATTAAATAAACATTTCATTGCATGATATTGGTAAAACCTCCAAATAATTAGCATATCTACATATAAAGTACGTAAAGATATTCAACAGTTAAAAACCTAAATATATATAAAATTAATCATTAAATAAAACAATTTTGATATTCATCGGTAAGAATTCGATCAAAATGTAACCCAAGATTCAGTCGAACATTGAGCATCTACGACTACATACAACATATTCAATCTTGACATATTAAAAACAAATTAAATTAAGCAAATTATAACAAACATTACATTACGAAGCCAGTGGAAATAAAGTTAGAATATTTATTTAAAGTAAAAATATGTCCAAATGGTAATTTCAAATGACAGCTTATGTCACATGTAAAGCCACCTCACAAAGCAAAAATATAAAACCTTAAACAAATAGAGAAATATATAAATTCAAAAAAGCATTGTAATGTAACAATAATATTAAGTATTTATAATAATTAAAATGTGATTAAGATATTTTAAAAACAATGTGAAAGTGCATAAATCAAAACTTCTTAAATGAATAAAATCTAGTGAACAAATTAACAGGAAACAAGTATGCATTTCCTGGTTACCAGGAACAAAAACAAGTGATAAAAAACAATTTATTGATAAGCAACGAATTGGTTTCAAGAAAGCAGTATGTAAATTGGTATTCTCCAGTTTTTTTTATCGTAAAAAGGTATATTAAAAAAGAAAAAAATTATGTATCTACTCACAAGAACATCTACGAGGACTTGGTACGAGTGTAGCGAGGAGCCGAGGTTCCAGATTGCCGTAACAACTTTTATATATGGTTCTTTAAACAAAATATTTTTTTAAACGAAGCTCAAGTATGGATTCCTTGAAAATGCCTTTAAAGGACTATCCAAGAATAACATAAAAATTATACTATTCCGTTAAAACAATTAAGAACATGTCATAACTCAAAAACTGGTGATAACACAGGCATGTAATATAAATCAAATTAAGCGGCACTAAAATCATCAGTTTATCTCTTCATCGATTTTGTTAAATATTTAGTTTTTCAGTTACTGAATTGCTTCCATTGGTAGTTTTCACATTGTAAATCAAATGTTAATAATGGTTAATAATGCTCATGCGTAAATTTTCTGGCTTCCTTACTTTAAATACGTCTTATTTGCAATAATATATATATTTACACTTACCCTATACCCCGCTGTGTTAGAAAAAATATGCAACACCTATCGAAAGCATACCCGTTGCGTTTCGAATCCTGGGCACGTCCTGAAGGATAATTCAGCAGGGGTCAAAGTTAGTTCTATTCCCACGGTTCCGGACGCACCCTTATATTTTCCTTTAAAGTCCCCTCGCGCAATTTTAAGAACAAGTAACCCCCTTCTTGCAGATTGTTCGTAATATTTACCTTTGGATATACGTAATAAATGGTGAATTCCCACATGGTCTCAGCGTGGGACCGGTGAGGTGGTGACGCAACCACCCTCTTTTGTCTGCCCTCTCGCAATATGACTTTGACTAAGTACTCTTCAATTAAGACGAAAGCTTGCTTTTGTTGGGTATACACTAATAATTATATGTTGTATTCAGTACAGAAATGTACAGGCCGTACTTGTACTGAGGTGTGCGAAAGGGTTAATTATATTTATCCGCATTTGCAAGGGTTTATTAAGTAGTTTTTCAACTACATTTTGATATAAGAGAATAATGGAAAGCCTGTTGGAGCAGATTGTTATAGCTACCAGGAGTGGGGTTGTTACCTTAGATTGTATTCTAGTTTAGGTATTGTTGTTTTAAAGAAAGCTGCCACAAAGCTAGTGTGATTTTAATTATTAAGTTCACAGAGTATATTTTTATATCGTACCTATATCATATCATGATGTTTTGAAATTACTGTTTAAATTCCATGTTTTGATGGATTACTGGGGTTAATTAAATTATTGGACTACAAGAATTCAATAATAAAATATTATGTAATAGTAGATTGTTTTATAATTGATGAAAACTGATAACCTCTAGTGAGGTTAGAGATAGAAAACTCACTTTATATAACTAAATAAATAGTACATTATTCAGCGACCAATTGTGGCAAATGAATTTCGAGTTCAATCCTATAATTTGTTCACGACCATTGTACGTTTTTAAAATATTGAATGAAGTGTTTTTCAGTTCTAAATGCATTTTTAATAGAAATTTCAAAAGGATAATTTCTATTTTAAAAGGTCAATGTAAGTTGGTTCTGGCGGTCATATTATAGCCACCTTGCTTTTAGTTCTCAATACAAATGTTGTGTGTACGTTGTCATGGCAACATAATATGTAAATCAAATGTAAAGTATTGTGTATGCAAAATATTGTATGATTATCAGCTGTTATTATTCAATACTATTGTATAATGGCTCCATTATATAACAATTTTCAAGTATATTATTGGGTCATTATCAAAAAATTGTCATGGACAAAGGTAAGAAAATATGGAAGTGCAAGTGACATTTACGTTACTACTATGGAAACAAAACATTATAACGACGACAATCAATTATGTTTACATTTTTCAAAATGCATCAGGTAGATGATATTGTTACGATCTTTTAATTGCCGTTTCTGAGGCTACATCGAATTTATTACCATCCAACTCAAGAGAAAAATACGAACAGTGTTACAGGTTATTTTGTTCGTGGATAACATCAAAACTGCTTGGATATGATGACAATATTACAGTGGCTTACTTTTATGAGGTTTTTTTGTACTAATTCTTTTGTATTGTTCCATATTAAAAGACTTTGCGGTCAAGTTATTCTATGCTGAAGAGTATAATTAAAACTAAGCACATTGCTTATATAATATCTCAAGCGTCAAAATGATGGATACCTGTGTTGTTAAACTTTCTAATATTTTGACAACTGATCACGTGATAAAATTTCTGACTGCAGCTGAAGATGAATCGTTTCTCCAAAAAAAAACCATTCAATTTATATGGACGTTTGCAAAATTCACATGTTTCAATAAAAAATTATGATAAATTAATAAAATTGGGCTTAAACTACTTTTTCTAGAACTTTCGATAAAGCGCGTATGATAGTGATTGATGTTAAGTCAGAATAATTGACAGTGAGGGGTATGCTCATATCAGTGACACGTTGATCAATTCTACAACAATTTCTAATATCCACTCACTTGCATCTTCATCTAGTATTATATTTAAAATTTACATAACTCCACATTTAATACTTGCATTGATGTTGAAAGAATAAATCCTGATTATTATTATGTAAGAAATTGTATTTCTATGTCGAGAAGTTATAGTGTTCCTAAGTAGAAAATTGTTGCTATCCACAAAACTAGTACATTTTTATAACTCAATAAAGTATTCCCGATTTAACTCTATAAAGTATGCCCTATTCCATTTAGCATACGGAAGTATTATATTATTATTAATAAAATAAACGATGCCTTTAATTATAACAAGAATGATGCATAACTCCAGGTTTGTATATTATGGAATGTACGTAGAGAATGCTGGTAAGCTGCAACTAAAGTTGGTGGGAGTTATGCCAACGTCGTCGCAGCATAGTTAGAGTGACCTGAGTATCCGACTAATTTGTTGAAGGCAACGAATCTGTAATTACCTACTTAAATATATTTCGCCTCGCAGAGGTATATGAAGCGACGATAAAATCCTCCCCTGCGTTTTTAATATCATCCGGTGTTGATGTGACACAATGAAGAGACACAATGTCTTTGATAGTAACTTTTGCATATAAGCACTTAGTGCGAATATGGCAACAAAAGCGGGTTTACAATAATCTCAAGGTGCAACGCATTGATATGTGTTTTAGAGAGTTAAACTTTCTTGAAAATATGATACATAGTTTTCGCATTTTAAAACTATTTTTGGAGGCAAGGCTGAAATATTAATTAAAATAAAAAATATTAGTCTTTAGCGTTTCTATGATTAAACAAATCGTAGTATTTAAATTGGCGACAATTTGTCATTGATTTTTATCCAAATAATTTCTGAAGTCTGTCTGTCGTGTAGTCTGTCTGTGTAGTCTGTCTGAAAACTTATTTCATAAGTGTGTTGTGTTGAAATATTATTAGCGTGAAAACAAAAAAGTTATAAAACTAAATAATTGAAAAATAATTTCTCCATTTCAATTACATGAAAATTTTGAACTAGGTGCGGCACGGATTTTCATCATAATGAGCACATGGTATAAGGTCAAATCACTTTTTTTTATTTTCTGAGAGTTGCTTTAGGTTATGGGGCAACAAATTTCCCACGTTGCCAATATATATATATATATATATATATATATATATATATATATATATATATATATATATATATATATATATATATATATATATATATATATATATATATATATATATATATATATATATATATATATATATATATATATATATATATATATATATATATATATATATATATATATACATATATATATATATATATATATATATATATATATATATATATATATATATATATATATATATATATATATATATATATATATATTGAAGTGAATTCAATAGGTACTATTGTATAATGGCTATTATACAAGACTTTTAAATAAATTATCAAATGGTCGTGGACAAAATTATATATTGCACTAATTGGATTTACTGACAGCTAGCTGTACGATAGCAATTGATTCTCTCATTATTGTATACTATGCTTTGGTTTTTGATAGCTAATAAATCATTATTATCCAAATTTCATCAAATTCAAGCGGAACATTTAAAAAAAATTGTTTAAAATTACATTTATTTTAATATCTCTCTCTCTCTCTCTCTCTCTCTAACGCATTAACAGTAGATAAATGACGTGTAACACGCTGTTATACCATATTAATATAGTAAATGATAGTGCAATTTTACGGGAATATGATACCCCCATATACGCGCCTTTCAAGCATTTCCGCGTACAAGTTAAAGTACAGGTTCGCGTGACATGACCATAAACTTGCCATAAATTGAGCTTAGATAAATTATATTATGAGAACCCGTCCCCAGCAATTACCATATCTTTATTTTATCCATGTTATGGAATCTATAATTCAGTAACAAAATTATTTATTTAATATTAGTGACTTAACAAAAATAAACAAACAGGTGTATTTTGGAGGTTTTCTCAAACGGCAGTGCAAAGTTTATAATACACTAATTTAATATATGCGTAAAGTCCTTAATTAGTTGAGCATATGGCGGGCGTGTAAATGGTAACCAAATCTTATTAATTGTATGATTAATAGTCATATATGCTCATATTTACTTAATTAGTGGCCGGTGAACATTATTTTAGTTTAGCTGGTAAAAAAAGCGTATTTAATAACACAGTTTACAGAGAACACCATTTTGTTGAAGATATACAATAATAGTACGAGGAATTGCTCTCTTCCGTGCTATAAACGTATGCCATTAAAATTGAGTGGAACTATCAAACATCTAGAAAAATATCCAGCAATGTTCCACCTTCCTAAAAGAAAGGTTTTAATTAAGTGCCTCAGCAAACTGCCAGCCATAAATCCGTACTACCTGGCTGTTAAATTCGCATATGGATAAATCACCTCTAAGTTGATGGTCCTATTTCCTTAAGCTCTATTAAATATACTATATATATTCACCTTATGATACGCGAACGCTTCTAGTAAAATGCAGGTTCATTAGCACTCTTACTAAAACAGCTAGCCATGTTTAGAGCTCGGCAAGAATGTTGGTCGCATCCTAGTTATCACCATAGGTGACCAGAGTTATTTATCTACATCCTAATGCAAGAATAAATTAATTTGTAAAAGTTTATATACTTACAGTAAATTATAAAACAATAGGAAGCATAATCAATAAATGAAAGGAAAGGTAAGTTGTTGATCAGTTTGAGTTTTAAATTTGTGGGTTATTAAATTGATCTGAATTAGGTACTGAGTTGATGTATCTTAATTGTTTTCTTCTTTTTCACATATTTGAAATTTGTCAACCGCTGAAATAACTGTTAGTTTACGTCTTGCTTGTACTTTATTATTCACCACGTTTCGATTGTTAAGTATCTGCAATCGTCTTCAGCTGATTAAGACGAATATAGAAGCTTTTCTGTTTTGTAAGTACTTTTTGCAACATCATTTCTAATAAAAGTTTGTTTCTATAAAATCCAAGCTGACCCAAATTAATTTAATCAATTCAATATATAGATTCGGCAAGTTCTAATGTTGGGTGGACGGGTCTGTGGGATAGTAGTGGGAGCAACGATGTCAGTAAAAAATAAAATAAAAATATAGGTTTCATGAATATGAACACAAAAATAAATATTCTCTCTTTAAATTTGCCCTGTGTTCAGAAAACAGAAAGAAGAACATTCCTTCGTTTATAGTCGCTTGAAAGTAAAAACATTTTAAGTTTTATGTATGAATATTTTTTGTCAGCAAGTACTGGCGTGTAATGTTACCTTACGAGACCTAACTGTTGTGAAAGTATATATGTTGACGATTTGTTGAAATTACATAGTGTAAGATACGTCAACTGACCCGAAATCTACCCTAGTGACAAGTGGTGATTTTTCTGTTTCACGTCTTATCTAAGACGACACCTAAATATTAACTGGTTGATGGTGTATCTATGTCCTTTCCAATTTATATATTACCCTCTAATAAACAAATATTTTCTCTAGGAAAAATTAAAAATATTATATTACCATTACCTACCTACTTATTTTGCTATATCTACATTTTGTCAGTTTAATATTATTTCATAATATTTCTATTTTGTTTAAACGTGTACATAAAAGATAAGTATACTTTTATATCGCTATAGTTATTGCGAATCATGTATGTAAATAATATGTTTCAACCGTCTTCCAGGTCGCGTAAGTAACTCGTAAGTAGCTCGAAAATCGAAATTGTATGAGATCCTCCTTACGTACGAGAGGCTCCTTAGTGGAGTGTGAACTACTTCTTGGGGTTAATATTTCAAATAAAAAATATTTCTTACATGGAATCCGAACCCATTCCACTAAGGAGTAGGTATTCAGTTCCAAGCTATATAAGCAAACTATATAAGCAATCTTTTTAAGGCACTCTGTTTCCCTAATAGGACCAGGTATTCATTCGGTGCTTTTCTTTTTTGTTCCAACTTATAACATTTCATATTAGTACCTGATATCCTTTCCAGTTCAACAATGTTACCCCTTAAGAGAGACAAAGAGAACGGCAGAAAAAAAAAGTTGAGCATTGCATTTTGTGCTTTTCGCCGATACGCCTTTTTTTAGAACCTGTAACGATTCGATCTATATATAATTAGTGACTTATAACCGCTGCCTTCGCCTTCCGCAGTTAAAACGAAGCCGCAGTCTTTGTCTTAGCCAGTGAAATGCTGTCTGAGGCACAATCATATTTAAATGAATTCAAGTATAGTACACTTCAAGTGCAGCAAAAATGTGTTTGCACTCCCCGGATAATGCAGAGGTGCATGAACATTTAAATCTCCCTCCTTCTACTTTGTCTTACTCAAAGATCAGTTTGCTAGTAATTTTATGGGAGCACCTCAGAAATGCACTGGTGTGATCGTGTGCCCGCTGATCGTTACGACTCGTCTGATCACAGCGTCACCAAATGTGCTGTGGTAGTTTTATTTCCCAATATGTCAGCAGTTAGTGAAGTATTTAAATGAATTACCATTTCTTCATAAAGAGCGTTCGTTGTCTTATACCATTCGTCATCTTGCACCAACTTATTAACTGCTGATGTTTACAGTAACTCGCATATTTCAATAAAGTCATTACCTGAGATGACATTAAATTCTTATTAGGTACCTACTATTGATACCTACTTACTTTCCGGGCACTTATGAAATATAGAAAATGATTTTAAATCATCAGTTGTATTAAATACTACAAAATAATTAGGACACAAACCTTGACCGTCCTGTTTCTATGCGCCTCACGGTTTAATTTCTTACCAAACGTCAGAATCTCAGGAAGGTTCGGGTTTGTGTCCTAATTATTTTGTAGTTTTTAGTACAACTGATGATTTAAAATAAAACCGTTTATGTTGAAAGTTTTCTTACCTATTTTGATTTTGTAGTTTCTACAAGTACCTACCACTATCCACCTACCTACATCATCAAGTCGTCGTCACCAAGTATAATGTGTGGCATTCGTTGAAAGCAAGCAAATTAGCCCAGTAGCCTTAAACAACCCCAAGTACCAAGTTTAAAACAAATCGGATCATACATTCCATAGTCCGCCTTTTTAATTTTTTAAGTTTGAGTCAAAAATTGTATTGAGTGACCTTAAACACAGCAAAGTTTCAAGTTTGAGACAAATCGGTTCATAAATATTGCCATTTTGATTTCTTGTAATAAAAATAATTAAATTGCATTGTCACCGGAACACTATACTCTACCAAATTTCAAGTTTTTATCTCTTCGGGAAGTAGTTGAAAAAGCTGTTGCAATATTTGAAACAAATATACGGAGTCAAGCTAAATAAAACCGTTTAAAAACGTGGGTTCTTTTCATAATCCTGAATTTACATTGCCACACAGCCAGCACTATGCAGCTGACTGTTTACACTGAAATCGGATACCTGTACTATACGCGATGTAGGTACCTACAATATTTATACCTACATATATGTTATTAAATTAAATGACGTCTAAGCTCAACAAAGAAATATTTATTCGTTGACTTACAACGTCTTGAAGACATAAAACAGATTAGTAATGCATTAAAGTCATCGAATAATTTTAGCATCATAAAGTGGAAAATGTTATAATAGTATATACCTATGTGGAATATAATACCTATACTTACTTGATCGTGGATAATTTATTGCCATAATATTAACATTTTCAGTTCAGTAGGTAGTATAAGAAACACAAATGATAGAGTTTTTGGGTCTATAGGTACCTATGCATTTCCTCGGCATTTGTTGCTGCGAGATTAACTTAGAGAGAATATAGTTAGTTCAGTCCCCAAGAGACACAATTGACACACCGCTTCACCTAAAATATCAAATTTCTGTTTGGTTGTGTGTTGTGCCATTTAAAATAATTTTTATAATCATGTAAATTTTATAGTTCGGCTATAATTCCATAATGAAAATTTAATAATATATTTCTTTTATACACAGAAATAAATAAAACAGAATAGCTGGGCGGTGAACGCCTTCTAAAAATATTGCCTTAGTTGAGCCCGGTGAACATTAACTTCGTGCAATGCATAGCATAAGCAAGTGGTGCAGATCGATATCAATTAGTATTCCGCTGCATGAGAGCCACATCTACTGCCTTTATATGAAACCGAGTAGAACATTATAGACCAGTTCTTTGTAATATTTGCTTTGTCTCAATCTTGTATTTTATTAGAAACGCCATTTTCCAGATCGAAAACTGAGGACCATGAAGATTTTTTTTATTTCT
Source organism: Tetropium fuscum (assembly GCA_964058915.1). Lineage (NCBI taxonomy): Eukaryota > Metazoa > Arthropoda > Insecta > Coleoptera > Cerambycidae > Tetropium > Tetropium fuscum. The sequence goes on from CAXKVY010009580.1 coordinate 27,210, forward strand.
AGAGACATGTACCTGAGCTGGAAGAAAGGGGGACATAAAAGTAAAAAAATACAAAGTGTTCTTCTGGAATTTCGAAATGAGTGGCATTCGGAGTATAAGTGTTTGTATGGAAAATATTTATTTAAAAAAAACTTTTTCCAAAAACCTCCCCACAGAATCACTTGGTAAATAACTTAAACAATTCTTTCCTTAACATATTCTCTGACTTGCCGAGACTGAAAATGAGATATTTTCATATTTTCAAGATAAACAATCCCATTTCATTGAGCTAAATCATAGATTGGCAATGCAGCACGAGAATAGATAAATTTTAAAAGAAGCCTATAAATTATTTTGCCTAATCGTAACGATTCCACCTACTAGTGTGTCGGATAAATGTTTTAAATAAATAAATTGTTAATAAAATAATAAAATTAATAAAAATAATGAAATAAAATGTTTAAAAAGAATTAAAACGTAACGTCTAACTCCTTGACAGAAAACAAACTTACGAATTTACCAAAGTGAACTTTTGAATGAACTTATAGTATGAAATGACTTTTGAATTAACTTAAAAGTGCCGAACCATTTTATGATGACACCATCGATAAGTGTTCAGTTTTAAATGATATAAGATAAGAATAGGTACATATTATATTTAAAAAGTAGATAAACATGGACTTGGTTGGTGGATCTAGAATTTTTTATTTGGGAACAAAAGAATATGCCGCACGCGAAAATGTTGAATTTTTCAAGATCAAACGCTTTAAAATGAAAGTTAGAAATTAGTACATCAAACATTTTACAATACACTAAACATATACTGTATGTCATTTACAAAATAATTATGCAATTATTATAATTATTTTGTAATCAATTTTGCAACATTTTTGTAGATAAAATTTTTGACGTACGAATTTCTAAGTTCCATTTTAAAGCGTTTGACCTTGAAAAATAAAAGTTTCCGCATGCGGCTCTGCTTTTTGTTCTCCAAATACAAATTTCTATATTCACCAGTGGTGTGCTTTTATATATCTGCTAAACCGTAAGAACAAAATGCATGCGGGAAAGAAAACTTTCAGACACGCTCCAAACAATTAAATTAAGTACATTCATTTTGGGGAATCTAATTCTAAAAAAAAATTGATGGTAGTTTCTAACGTGTTGCAAGAATTACGGGTTAAAAGAACATTTGGATCACGTTTTATGTGCTTGCATAACAGATATATCGCCTGTATATGATATTCTCGATATTCTAATTATATATTGTATTGGATCGGATATTTCTGTCTAAAGATCAATACTTGAACATGGCAAAAGAAGATTGAAGGAATTGTTTATTATATTATGTAGGTACAATGTTTCAAATCCCTGTGATATGAATATATCTAGTCGAAAAATAAACCAAAACTTCCTACTAAAGGGAAAGAAACTAAATCGTTGCGGCAAAATTAAAATCTCCAACGCCTAAATTTTGTTGTACCCATTTTTTAATACCTTTGTAAAATTGTAATACCTATATGTGGTAACGTTGTAAATATGGTGACTGTCCCATTTCTTAATAACGTAATCCAGTTCTTTGTAATCCTGGACTTCAACATTTTCCTGAATATGGGTATGAAGTATGCAGTAGACCAGGCACGAGACAACCTGTTTCTTTGATTTGAATACTGGCAGCTGGGACATGGAAATCAATCAGTAGTTAATGCCTTCCCTGTAATGGTTACCAGCTAGTAATGGTAACTCGTTGGACACGTGCCTTACCATCATTTCTATTACGCATTGCGACCTCAGGATCTCCTAAGTGCCAACAGATGCAACTAATCGACTACGTGACATCAGTGACCTGTTTGGAAGAAAAAATACTGTCGTTTCACGTACACAAACGAAATACTTGAAAAGAGTAGGTTCGGAAACACCAGGGTACGTTCTCTATTATCATTTAAATTGAGATTATATATACAATATAATAATTTGCTATAAATGAAATGCATGCTTTAAGAAATTATTATTTGAGAAATACTTATAAATTAATCGAATTAGTACCTACACGTCCGTTTATATTTGATTAAATTACAGGACATGCTGTTTTTTTTAAACATAGGTACTGCGAATAGTATACATATTTAAAACAACTCGTAGATAAAAATGTGTAATAGTCGTGGACACTGGACAAATCATAGTATTCAACTTGCAATTAATTGCCACTATTAACTCAGTCACGAGCCGAAGGCAAGTGGCGAAAATCGAGCCACTCGCCTTCTGCTCGTGACCTAACGTCACTCTACGTTAATAATGGCTATCATTAATTACTCGTTGAAAAATATACCATTTTTAATAGCTGTTTGGACTTTCTTCGAAGTTGCTGGATAGGGCTGGAACCTTTGATGTAATTATAACACTCGGAGTAGTTCCCACAAACACCAAAACACTTTCACTTAACCCGATGCGCGTTTCGCCAACCAAGTTGGCATCATCCGGAGACGATTAAAGCTGTTTCAGTTTTATGCCAACTTGGTTGGCGAAACGCGCGTCGAGCGAAGTGAAAGTGTTTTGGTGTTTGTGGAAACTACTCCGAGTGTTTTTCTTCTGAAGTGCAAAAAATCTGTTGTTCATCCTGATTTTTGTAATTTCTATATTTTTGTGAAACTTATTTTTTTGTTAAATTGTTTGTGTGGTTTAATAGTCCTGTATACTGGACAAATCATAGTATTCAACTTGCAATTAATTGCCATTATTAAGTCGGTCACGAGCCGACGACAAGTAGCGCGATTTGCGCCACTTGTAGTCATCCAGATTTTGTGTAGTTTCTATATTTTTGTGAAATTTATTTTTTAGTTAAATTGTTTGTATGGTTTCATACTTATAGCCTGATCAAATGGTGTTCGAAAGTGCCTGTCTCGTAACATTAGACCGGTAGAATATTTCTCAACGGAATTATATGTTTTTGGGATGCTGAACACGAATCTGAAGCTTGCTGCCTCGTAGCAGTACCGTCTCAGGTGGAGAAACGCACAAAAAACCTCGAAATTTTTGGGAGTTTCTCAGTTTTTCTGCTCATATATTGGAATGTTCTATCCTTCCCGCTTCCTTTTTTGTAAGTATGACTTGAGTATTTATAAGTATTATGTAGACGTAATAAGAACAAATAAGTACCCATTCACAAAAAAATATTTACTAATTTAATACATTACGAGATAAAAGAAATAATTTTTCAATATATATTGGACGAAAAATTATCGGTAGACCATATAGTCAACTGGAAAAAAGAGTAAGTAAGTTGTAAGCTGTAAGGGCGTGTTGTATAGCTCTCATGTAGCGGAAATGGTACTGCACAACAGCTGCAAATAAATCCTCAACTTGCTGAAGACGACGACGTAATAGACTTCGCCAATATTGGTCATTTCGACCTTCCGCGAGTTTCATCACTTTTTCCCTCATGTTCTCACAGGATAGACCGTATTGCGTTTTGCGGAAGTATTTTTTATTTCTTTCTTATTATAGTCTGGGAGCACTCATGTCCGCATAAAAAGCAATGAATTCTAAAAAGAAAGCCCGTTTCTTTTGAATGCATCTGAAACATTTTGTACAGCTATATTTAAATAGGCAGCAATAGATTTTTCTCTTACTTAATTCTTCGCTTGTTACTGGCTTCTATGAAGGACTGCAACCCTCTCTCCTTCACAACACACGTCCTTGTCATGTCTTGTAACAATTCGTCACACAGAACTCACTCTCGCCACGATATTATGCGCGGGTCTAAGAAAGTCGGCAACTAAACGCATGGAATGCAACTAAACACAGAATATTCGTCAAAAAGCACGATAATAGGGAACATTCCGATTTTTTTAATGCATGAAAATGTTGTATCATACAGAACAATAAGATATGCAAAATATGACGCTTTAATTCCTAATAATAAATTTATTATAAATTATTAAATTCTCGCGCCAGAGCGAACCTTTTCAAACAGGTTCAAACAGGTTCAAACGCCACAGCCTACAATTTACAAAGGACGAGGAGACCGATTCGGTCGGTTACGGGAGGTCCCAGCTTGATTTCATAGTTCATTCGGCCGCTTTCCAGCGCAGCGCCTACCGAATATTGTAGGCTGTGACGTCACAGCTCGTTTCGTGCCGTTCCAATTTTATCGCTGTTTAGATCCTTTATACTGATCGCGCGGAATTAGAAATCTTGTTTTTTGTGAAGTACACGATTTATTACAACGTTACGCTATGGTTTTTAGTATCATTTTTATATTTAAAATTTTAGTCATGTTCCCTATTCATCATCGATTTCATCAAGGCACGAGGCAAACAACTAAGCGTTCAGTGGCTGTTCTGCGAAAAAGTTAAGCTGATTTTATTGTAGCTTTCACAAAAGCTGGTAAATATTGCCTTTTTTTCGACTGACGATGGCGACCTTATTAATTGGTCTAATTTGGAAGTTAGAGAGATCATTCGACGCCGAATTTAATGCTCTTCAACTGAATATAGTGATATTTTCCTTACGATGCGTCGTTCGCAATATATCAGCGGAAAACCTGAGAAACTTCATATTCGTGTTCAGCACCCCAAAAAACATATAATTCCATTAAAAACCTTTCTACCAGACTCGTGTTACCGAAACACTACCATTTGATCAGGCTATTAAGTAACCTGAACATTTACCTCTTATTTTGCGATTAGAGACAGAAGTTTCTAGAGAAGAGGATGTAATTTTTTTTAGTCAGTTTTTAAAAACATGAAAGTTAATGTTTTTATAAAAAAAGCATCGAATGAACGCACTGGTAGTGGATATACATACATAACTTACAAAAATATATTCAACTGGTTTGGCTACGTCTCTCACTAACTTATGTCTATGTCCCTCCTTACATCATAATTTAAATATTACACCTGTACCTGTAGCGATAGACTATGAAAGTGTTAATATACAACTTTCACACAGTACCTAACTGTACATAAATGATTATTGATAAATTATATAATGAATAATTCAGTTCGTACTTTATTGACATGTCATATTTTATGGTTGGTTTCTGCTAGTGTGTGGTTATTATTTACGTACCAGCTCCAGTTCACTCCCACGCTGGCTCGCTAAGATAATGCATCTGGCTGGTTTGATAGATATCCATTCCAAGCTAGAACGTTCATTCGAGGCGTGGCCCTATTCCCATACCCTGAGGCATCCCATTAATAAAATTTTGACGCCTAACTTGGCTACCACACTGAATATAAATTAATGAATTAATATATTTTCGAAGAACGTGTTTGGTAATAATTCTTATTGGAGCCGTATATGACCAGCTTCTATCTAACCACTTTTTAGACATACATTTTCAAATATATTTCTCTATTTATTTTATTATATCTTCTATACTTTTTTTAGAATAAGAATATATTGACAGTGTGTTAACAGAATTGGCATTTTGAAATATCTTATGGAGTATTAGATCTTATGGTCTACGTGTAAACAAATCTTTCTATTATGCTGTATTTATGACTTAACTCGTATCACCAGGTAAACTTACATTAAAGTAATATTATTGGTAATAAATTGGCATTGATCTGAATTGCATGATGACTTTAAAGGTGTGATAGCATTATAATCGGACACTGTGAGATGTGTGTAAGTGCGATGCAAGTGTAAAAGCGATGCAGCTTTTCTGTGAGCAGCTTACGGGGTTGAGAAATACGAGGATCGTAGATTTTATTTAATTGGAACAGCGTGTACTCAAGCTGTTACTGTTTCGCCGTTTCATTGGTGTGTTTATGTGCGCTGTCAGTAATACGTAATATTCAATATTATGATTGGCTATTTATTGGATTGGATTATGAATCGTAAACTATAGGTTATAAGAGCGTATAATAAAATGATCATATTATTATTTCCCCGTTCTTAAGCCCACTGTGGTGCTCTCTTATTCAAGTGCTAAAGCGTTTAAGTTTAAGTTATGTTGCCTATGTGTAGAATAATCCAAACTCTATCACCTAGTTGGAACCTACTCGGTTGAATGCCCGCCTTAGGGCTGCTGGAAATACACTCCGTTTTCAGTAGCACAGAAATAAGCCATTGCACGGAGTCTACTATAGAAATATAGAAGACAGGATTATCTCAAAAGCTGACCATCAGTTTTTCAAGGTCATCTAGGCTGAAGTCAGAGACTGAAGGTTTTATATTAGCTTGCCGAGATGGTGTACCTTGGTCTACAGAAGCACGTGATGGGTATAGAAGTGTCTGACGATAGCTGCAGAGCATATCGTCAGGCCTCAGAGACCAATATGCATTTGCGTCCGCTATATCCATCGACATAACGCGGAATTACGAGTACTGTATTACCGTCTACGGTACTCTTACGGTATAAACCAGATACCGGTGTTGCCCCTATGCTGCGGGGGATATTGCACCCATTGTGGGGGAGGTCCCGGTTATACTAGAACTATTAATTCCCCGCCGTCAGGCAGATACAAGCCAATAAACCTGACATAGTCCTCTTCGACCACCAACTCATGACGATGTTCGTTATAGAGTTTTCGGCTCCGGCTTAAAAGAACATTGTCTTGAAAGAGGGGCAGAAACGGAGAAAATATCGAGATTTACTCTCCAAACTCGTAAAACTGTTCAAATAGGGGTTCTTATTGTTGACTCTCTCGGAGGTATGCGACAATCACGGCTCTCAGCATTGAGAACCATTCCGGCATGCCATCAATCGGCAGAAGCCATAGCTGGGAAGATCAGCAGAAGGCCATCAAACTTGGCTCGTTGCGTTTACTCAGAAGAGTTGCGGCCTCAATGACCGCTTACCCCGCAGACTTGGGGAGTGGTTGTTGAGTAATAAGGCTAGCGGGATTCTTCGGACTAGTCGGAGGCCAGAGGAGACTGACCAGCCAAAAATAATAATAGCTTAACATTGTCTCACTTTTATCGTTCAACGGGTCCCTTCTAGTTAGTATAGAGTTCACTGCTTCACAGTAAAAACCATAACCTCAAAATACATATGAAATTTCTCTAACACTTGCTACAGCCTTACTACATACTTACTGCAGCCCTCAACACCGAAAAGGCAAAAATTGGCACATGTTCTATTTTTTCCTTTTCTGTGTTCTCTAGAGCAAGTGCCTTAATTAGTCCCTAGTGACGATTGAGAAGCATCTCGCCTAGGCCACACTTTCGAAAATGAGTTATATATAAGTAGCTATATTCACTTAACCTCATATTTCTTGTACCTGTAAGTACGAAAACTAATTAGTCGTGTCTTCTTTCCTTTACTTCACATCTTTCCTTTTTCGTTCCTGACTTCAAGTCCTACACTTCGCAGTTTTCTAACTGCACCCTGTACCCCTTGAATTAATAATTTCTGCAAATCACCCTGACTATGATTATTTACCTGAATATCGATAACTTGCGTTTCACACGGAACACCTAGCTTTAGACGTCGTGACCATATACCACTCACATCATAGGACTTATAGGAAAGCCGTGAACTGGGTATACGATCGAGTGGTTGAAGCGTTGGACTTGCAGCAGCTGTGAAACTTAGCGATTACTTAAATCTAGACTTGGGTGCTGAAGAAGATCGCCTTATATGGATACCCCCTTCCTTACACATTCAGATAAGCGTAGTTTAAGTATATTGCTTTTTTTAAACGTAGTTTTGTATTGGTGCGAGCCCCATGTTCACTGATTCTGAGCCCTAGGCTACATTTAATGTTCACCTTATATAACATCGATATATACCTGAATGCTTCCGTTACCTTGGTAATATGTTTATATGTATTTACATTGAAGTAAGGTCACAGAGCCCTGCTATTTAATATTGTGTTGTGTGATGCACCAATGCACAAATTTGTGATTTTCCGAAAAAATTATTAGAAAATGGTCTTAATTGTTAATATTTCGAAAAATGTTACTAAGAAATTATGTTCCAAATGTCATTTTACGCCTATATGCCGAATTTGAGCAAAACATTTTAATATCCAAAAAAATTTTATATTTTCGTTTTAGATCCACACCCGTAACTAACTGTTACGGGTGTGAATCAAAAACTTCGAAAATATAAAATTTTTTGGATATTAAAATGTTCTACTCTGGATATTAAAATGCTCTGAAAACATATAAAAGGCGCCAAAGCAGTATAAAGTCTGCCATTGTAATGCATACTGTGCTAATAATATTCATAGGTGTCGTTGGTTTTGAATATTATTGATATTCTCAATCGAAAAAACGTACTTTTGGGTTATTTACAAATTTTTAAAACTTAATTGATAGGTAGGTACTAATAATTGTAAGTTATGCTCATGATTACATGCTAGTAATATTCTAAGTGTAATGACATACCTACAAGCCTTCTTGGTAATGATAGCATATAAAGATTTTTAAATTAAGCCATTAGTTTTAGTATGCCAATTTCATACCATAAAAAATAATGACGTGAAACAAATATATTGCTGCTAGCACCTGCTTTTAATTATTGGCCACATTATATGGATTATAAAATATTTATTTACAATAATTGCCATCCTCAATAATAAAGACCGTATATTCTATATTCTGATGAAAATTATGTTTATGCTGATTGAAGAAACTATATTAGTTAAAATAATTAGTTATGTTGCTGCATCCCATTTATTGACTATGTCTAAATATTCGATCATTTAGTTTCCGCATTTTTCCACAGTTTGGAATCGTTAATAAATATGTAATTTCAATCATTGACAATCTACAGTTGGATGAGCATGTATAGAGATACGGCCTACTAATGACGTATAATTAAAACTATGATAAGTAAATGCTACAATTTTTATTGTGGTTTTTACATTTCTTTTGGTCCTTCTTGGTAGACAAGACCTACAATTCGTACAATGATACAAAGTGGTAAGTGTTATAGAAGTAGTATTTATGTCAGGAAAGGGTTTTCCAATAAGAACGATATGATTCTGAAACGACATGGTAACCATGATAATTAATAATGAAGTTATACCTGTCACCAGTGGTCAATTATTGTCAGTAACTAAAACAATTTATTACGACTAAATACGTGCTTCAAGAAAGTTTGCTTCTTATCCAAAAAAAATTGCTAAAATATGCGTTCTTTTGTGCGTACTGGACTTGAATTTACACCCGTGTAAGATTGCGAAAACAAATATATTTTCAGGTGAAGCTCATTTTTGGCTAAATGGATATATTAACAAGCAAAATTGCGGTTTTTGGTGATTCACGACAAGCCTTTGTATCCCCTAAAAATTACTGTATGGTGTCGTTTATAGTATTTTGGTAACAAATTGTATGATGTTGCCGGACAATTTGTTACCAAAATAAGATACGAGATGCTGTTACAGTGAATGATGAACGATGACGGCAGATTTTTTTGTGGCCAATTTAAGATGCACTTTGTTTGGATGATATGTGGTTCCAGCAAGATGGTGCCACATGTCACACTGCTTATGAAACTATCGACGTATTGCAAGAAAAATTTGACGACATGATAATTTCAAGGAATGCAACTGTTCACTGGCCTCCAAGAAGCTGTGATTTAACTCCTTTTAGATTAGTTCTTGTGGGGCTACTTGAGGTCTAAGATCTATGCAAACAGACAACAAACACTTCATGCATTAAGATTAAACATTGACGCTGCATTCGTCAGATCACGCAATATTTATTGAACAGTCATCGAAAATTGGGTTTGTCGAATTCGCTCGTACACGAAGTATACGAAGTTGAGGTGGATATTTAAACGATCTGTTATTCAAAATATAAATGTTATCGACTGTACTTACAATATACAATATACTGTAATATACAAAGTTTGGTTGTATTTGAAATAATCTTTATTTTATTTCGTTTTAAAATCATATCGTATTTATTAGAAAACCCTTTAGAGTCAGTCCATCAGTCCTTCCTGAACTATCCTTCTTAACCTCAATTATATATTTGAAAGTATAATAACTTCATAAATTCAGGAATTTTTTCAAGAAATTTTTTTTTATACACTCAAGTTTTTTTTATGATACACTTTTTCTTAGGTGATACAGTCTGAAATAGTGCTATCGAGTGGCTGCCATGCGTATTAATATTACTAAATTCTGCACTAAATTCTACTAAATTCAAACTTGTATAAATTCTACTAAACTCTGCCAAATTCTGCATTGAATGAGACCAGACGCATAATTTTTATACCATACCCGGTCCCATAGTAGTGCTCATCAAACTTGGACAACTTTATTTTTACACATATTTATGAAAACTTTGATGACACTTTTGTTTTTTGCTAATCTAATGCATCTATCTAAACTCCATCTGTCAAATAAAATCAATAAAGTGGTCCATACAAAGTTATAGAGTAATAAATTCTGGGTCCGATGGGATGAAAAGTGGATCCAAAGGGAATTTTTTGGAGCACCCGTTTCTGTTAAGTTCCACCTTAAAGTTTGACTAACTCACATTAATTGTGTGTTATTCAAATAAAATTTTAAATTTACAATTTATATTGCTGCAGGTTGGAAACAAACAGATGCATCCTTTACGAGATATAACCGTAAAACCGCAAAAATACCCCTTTTATAATCCCCAGCCATTTTCTACCCCCAACGCTTAAAGTTCTACCGGGAGGGAACCTAGGATAACCATATTAGGCATCAAATGAAGCCATTGGAAAAATTAAATATTTTGTAGCAATTATTTCCGATTTGGATTTTAGGCCTACTGGCATAATAGCATATTTTCATAGAGAGTTTAAAAATGCACTTTCGTTTAGCCGAAAAAAATCCTATTGATCCATTTGTAACTTGTAGGTACTTTTTAACATAATTCAACATAAATTACGGTAAGCAATTTTAAATTTGCTACTTTAAAAATGCTTACTCGCTACACAATTTCGTATTAATAATCCACAAAAGCAAGCGAATTTTAAATATGTATATATTGAATACAATATACACAAATATGAACCTCTTGATTAATCTCAACTATTAGCCACCATGCTAGTGTGAGACAATAGGGATAATTGCAAACAAACAGTTGGCCAGAAATGCAATATGCAATAAAGCAATTTAGATTTTAATAAGGAAGCGAAATTTTATATGCTGTATAATTGAGTCGCAATATAGTAATTACGTTTTTTTTTAATTAAATTTAATTGCCGCACCATTTATACGTCGTTAACAATTACCATTCCTAAAGGTCTGCCTATTGTAACTCGGTAGTAATTTTAATACCATAAAGGTAATTGCCAAGCTAGGTTTTCCTACACTAAATTGTACCGAATAGTATAATTATTGCATTATAAATTACTTAATATCATTTCAACTTCTTAGCAGATTATGCCCATAGGTATACTTTGGAACGGGTTTCCGCTTGTACCACTGAAACACTTTTTTTTAAGTTGTCCCAATTTAATGCTTATTAGAATGTTTGATTGCTAAAGAAAAAAATCTATAGAATATTTACCAGTACATAGATAATGTATCATCCTCATAATACATTTCGTTGTATCTGAGGATACACATTGGTTGTATACTAAGATAACGTTAAAACATGTCTACCGTCAATGGAAGGATATCATTAGCGTTGATTAGAAAGAAATTTCATTTGTATTTTGAGGTTATACTGGAGCATACATATTCTTGAAAAATTAAATACAACGTATGGCCATTTTCTTAAGAAATGATTCTGTAAACGGCTGAAACAAATTTGCTGGTTAATTATTAAGGTAGGTATGTCAGTAATAAAAATAAAATAAAAAAATAAAATTAACCAATTATTATGGCAAATTTGTGATCAAAACCAAAGAACTGTTCTTTGGTCAAAAATGTAATAAGAACATCATTTTGTATAATTATGTTATCAAAATAAATAAAACTCAAGTAGAGGTATTGATGTTTTGTAAAAGTTTAATATATAGTATAATACGAAATAGGTATATTAAGGAATTGTATTATATTGATGTTATTGTATTATATTAATGTTAATTTCAATTTGACTAGTAACAAACTTTTAGAAACAAAAGAGTGATGTCGGTACGTTAAAGATATTAAAAAATACTTGGTCCATGATGTATTTTGTGTGGTCACTGGATTTTGCTTATGGCAAAAAAAACAAATGCTTATTGGTATCCTTCAAGAAATAGTACTAATATTAATAATACATTTATTTCACTTCCAAATTTCATCGCTAATAACAGAGGCAATAACATAGATATTTATATAGCTTATTCAAAGAGTTTCGGAATACCCTATACAGCTTTATTGTCATCGGTGACTTAATAGAATTTGTGGCAGTCTGTTAGCCATTACTGTTTCAGGTTCTTGCGATTTTAATTAACAGAATGGTAATGTCCAGTGCCACATGGTAGTTTACATTTGAAGCATTCAACATGTGGCTGGCGTAATGGAACTAGCTACCGCTCATCAACTGGTGTTAGAGGAAGATTCATGTTTCGATGCATTCCATGGACCATTAAGTGAACGATCTTAACTTCGCTCGCTGATTAACTATCGCTGTTCAGAGTGCTGTTGATTCAATTATGTTTTATAGAGGAAATGTCATTTTGATTTGCTCTAATGCTAATGTTCACAGTTCTGCAATTACTGACTGATATTTTTGTAAAGATCACAATACCTCTTATTAATCTATATATACACTGTATTCATTTTAAAACTTACCACACCCTGTTATTTAAAAACCGCAAAATATTGAAGAAATCGCCGGGACGTCGATTTTTATTTTAATGAGGAACATTTTTGACAGTCAAGGGGTCTTGATATATTCATCCCCCTAACCCCTAGCAACCCCAATTTTAGAGTCTTAAATGGAACTACCCCACGTGTTACACATCATTTGAAAGCCCTTTTCATGGCGAATAGAGCAGTGTATCATTTTGGAAATCAAGTGAGATTTTACAAAATAATTCAAATTTCACAATAAAATTTCCTACCCCCTGTAATTTAAAAACCGCAAAATTTTGAGAAATCGCTGGGATACGTCGATTTTTATTTTAAGGAGGAACATTTTTGACAGTCAAAGGGTCTTGATATATTCACCCACCTAACCCCTAGCAACCCCAATGTTAAAATCCTAAATGGAACTACCCCACGTGTTACACATTATTTGAAACCCCTTTTCATGGCTAATACAGCAGTGCATTATTTTTGGAAATTAGTTGAGATTGTACAAATTTATTCAAATTGCACAATTTATTAATTACACAAATTACATAAAATTGTTAATATTATCACATTTCCAGACAGGTGGATAGCAATAAGAGGGACGATAGAACGACCTGTCAGATCTCTTGATCTCAGTGCAAATGACTTTTACCTATGGAGGTATCTCAAATCAGTAGTTTACAAAACGCCGCCACTAAACCTGCAAGATCTACATAATCGTATAACAACTACGTGCAACCGTCGCGTCGCCGCCGGTAATTTGCCGACCGCCTAATAATATGATATGACAACGATAGATTGTATGGCTTGATGTGCTATTGTTAAATAACCCTGATTATTGTATATATCCGAAAACCCGAATAATGATAGTGACTCATACTCGCAGTCTTTGTCTTCCGCAGTTAAACCAAAGCCGCTGCCCTCGTTTTGGTCATTGAAAGACTCTCTGAGGCACTATTTATTATTCCAACTTATTAATTATCAAAAATATTTCCCCAATGAAAAATTAATAAATTATATTCAGGGTAGTAAACTACTTTTTTGTTATATTCTGTCATCGAGGTCTGATGGCGCAAATAATTTTTAAATGATCTCTGGCACCCTTTCGCATTGCCTTGGCTACGGCGCTGAAAAAATTACATATCATTAATTGACTATGATTTTGTGAATTATTCAGTTAATTAGCTTCAGGTTTTTTTTGGTGAATTTGTAAGTAAAAGCCTTGTGACATTTGTTTTGAATGGAAACTCCTTTTTGCGAAAAAATGTCCTTGTAGCTTTTTGCGGTCCAAAATGTTCTTTTCATCAAGTCAATTGCAACGCAGATTTCTCCCAACTTAAATTAATTACCCAAATGGTAGAAATTTTCCCGAATTAGATTTGTATCTTTAGAAAAAGCTCTATTTAAAAAAAACGCGAAAATCTTATTTCTCGAAGATACTACAATTTAACTGAAATATTGGAGCTTTACGTTTCAGACGTTTGATGTTGAGAAATAAAAAATTTCGCCTGTGATACTTTTTAGGATCCGCAGAGCACACATGAACAAAATTCACGCGCCGCCACTGTATTGTATAAATATTACCGATTAAGTTGATTCTTGTAAAATATTACTATACTCGTCGGTACTGAATTAATTTGCAGAATGTACGTACAAACTCAGCTAAATATAACGTGTGCCAAAAGAATTCAGTCATCTGCATTTAAAAATCGCCTCTTGTTTTAATTGGAGTACTTAATTTATGAGGATATAAAAGTATGGCTTAAGTAATAAAGCGTGTAATTTAATATTTGTAACCAGTCAATACTGGGTAGCACCCAATTACGATAATCTTGAATAATAATGAGTTATGTACTACACATTGCTTATAATGGCACCGCATACATTATCAAAAAACATGCAGTAACGTACACTATAATTTAAAACTTAAAAATTTATTTTAAATTATGTTAGGCGAGTTGTTGTGACGAAATAATTTAATTAACAGGAAGTCGTGCCTCTAAATAAATGCATATCTTCTATCTAAAGTCATTTTTAAATAAATAAGTGTTGAATAATTGATAGAGCTGGCCTTGTCACAACACAAAAAACATTTTGGTGTTGTAGCATGTTTTTATTTTCCGTTACAATAGCTTTTTCCGATGATGAGTGT
>CAXKVY010009581.1:0-15427 GCA_964058915.1 Tetropium fuscum
GTTAGGGTTAGATCACTTTACTGCTTTAAGTACTATTGCTTTAGTGTCGCTATTATCCGCTATTGTTATAACCACTATCACCCGCTACGGCTAAAACTACTAAAACTGCTACTGCTATTTTGTCGTTTTCAACTACTGATCTAACCGCTATTATATTCGTTACTGCTATAAAACCGCCATTATGCGTGCCTGCCTTGTAGGCTACCACACAGCCGTTGACATGATAGTATCGCTCACACAGAACATAATGAGGTAAGGAGACTGTCAAATGTATGTAACTAGATATACTTAGGATAAACGTTGAAACTAGATGTAATAAAGAAGGTATATATTACTAGAATGTAGTGCTTCATTTCCCTGTGAATGACGTGGGTCCTCTACGTACCGTCTTCTCCATTGTAGTTATCTAAGTAGGGTACTACAGTACTGCCTGTTGGCAAAAAGTGGGGCCTGTACACGATAAAGCACAGGCTGGCGCCCGGGAAAACACCCCAACCGCGGTAAGAGCATCACAATATGATATAAGAATATTATTATCAATTGTAGAAAATGTCGCTGATGCATTAAACTGATGATGATCCAGACCGCCACAGGCAAATAACGAAAAAGTAAGAGAGTAATCAAAAACGTAATTCATATAAATGTATAAACGTATTTCGTTTATAATTAAAGTTGGGGTTGTTAGGTAATAATATTATATGTACCCATTATTCCAACTACCAGAACTGTAGTGCTTTGCCCAGCAGTAGACCATCAGGTCATGATGAAAATTTATTATTTCAATATGAAGGATTGAACACAAAATTCAATAAATATGAAACAAAAATTTCATAATTAATGTACTACGATGGTAATTGTGCTAAATATTAGTTTTCGAACATAGAACTGTTGCAATAGAATTTTTCAGGTACGTATGTTCGGGTACCTAAATAAAATATAAATTAATATTCATATATGTTTCATATTGCTTTATATCTACTTCCTACTAACCTGATGATATTTAATATAATGGTCTGAGTGAACCAAACTTTCTGTTTATTTAAATAACAATTTTCTACCTAACTGTTCATAATTTTTTTTGGGATCTACTGAGAATCTCCTTCATAAATTAAGCGGTATTATTTTATAGTATTAATGCAATAAAAAAGCGAAATCTTAAACCTACGTCAAACTCCCGATAAAAATATATAATGGGTAAAGCAGTGCTTCTCAACATTTGTTTCGCTTTAGAACATTGAAAGGGCAGATTGCTCCTTAGATAGTCCTTCTTATAAAAGTACAAACAATGAATGGAATGGTATTTATTTATGTTCGTAATATAGACTGGGAGTTAGAAGGAAGAGGGTATGTAAAATGTCAGTATCACATTGTGTCAGTCGATTTTGGCTGAGAATAGCTCATTCAAGATTAATAATCCGGATCTTGCCGGTACCTTTTCTGGTCCAATTTGTATCTCCATTCCTATTATCTATAAAACAAATCGATGGATTATGCTCGAGAGTAATTTTAATAATTATTTAAGTCATAATTCATAGGATTTTCTTATTATAAAGCTGATGATAGGTTAGACAAAAGACAAAAATAATATTAATCAAAATCATTTATTATTAATAAAAGAATTGTAACAGGAAACAGAAAATTCAAATAGAAAAATACTGATCAATAATTGATGAGGATCAACATAGATAAACAGCTCAACCTACATCGCCGTATCTTCAAAAATAAGAGATGCAAGGAAAATAAAAATATGTCACATATTCTATCCGTATGCATATATCCATAAAACCAAAAGATTTATGGCTCTGATGCTTCTGATATTTATCAGTTGTTGATCAGTATACATAAAAGCAATACAAATAAAGTAATTTATATTTAGGTAATCATTATTTATACATTTGCACAATTAAGTACAAGATGATTCTGACTTTTGGCAACTGCAAATCATTGTTGGGAAATTGGTTGTACATTTATAATGCTGAAACAACGACTCTGACAAAGGTGGCTTTGTCATTTGTCGTGGCCGTAAGTCACCATTGTGCTCAACATTTTTCTTGTCAGTGTAAGCATAATTTTTTTATGTTGGCAGCTGAGAAAAAAAATTGTAGATATATAAGAGCTTCCAGATAACAGTAATTGTTGGAATGGGGTTCGTCCTGGTATTGAGTTCTTCAATGATCGATAGAAGTTGTTCACCGATTGATTATATAAAATCCTGAGCAAAGTATCAAATTGGTGCTAATTCTGAGTTGATGTTAGTAAATAGCTACTGTTAACATAACTATATGTTGAAGGCTCCATATCTGCTTTGAAATGAAGAATTTCTTAACCATCTTCAAATCATACTCACACTGCCCTGCGGTAGGTTTCAGTTTAACGAGATTTATTTCGTTACCGATCGTATTTGTTTCTTGATATAATATGGCCATTGCTATTATATGGGTAGTCTTTCCGGCTTAATGTTTTTTCTTTGAAATCGTTGACACCCATAGCCCCATGACGAAATGATGATGATTTTTTTACGACATTCTTAGGAACAAGCATTTTATTCTGCATGTTATTTAACCCGTACGCCGTACGACCAGAACCCATAAATGCATTGCTCTTGAACGGCGAGGACATTCCTGATATGGTATTAATGATTTTTACATTCACTTTAATTGTAACTTGTACTCAAAGCATATAAAGGTTGTAATAAATATTTAACTTAACTGTTTAATTCTTTTTAAAAACAACTGTTAACGGTCAAAATGTTCACTGGCGCAGTCGGTAGGACAGGTGAAGATTCTGCATCGTGCAATAAGCCCACAAATTCATAACGAATGAAGATCAAGAAAGAAAAGGAATCGCAGAGCTAGTAGTGAGATACGGCAATCACAGAGCTGATTGGTCTACTACGATCGATGAAACTTTGCTCGAGAAATCCAGCTCTAATGAAGATATTTTATATGTGAGTAAAATTTTTTGTTCATGTCAGAGTCTTCAACTCAAGTTAATTCCCTCAGTGATAGTAATGAGAACGTTGAGTTGGATTTAAGTTCGTTGTTTGCAAATCTTTTTGTAACCTAATCAGATACACACGCATCGAGCGCAAGTACTGAAAACAGGTTCAACAAATTATTCTAAACAGAAAAAGCATAGTATTTCACAACTCCAAGCTTCGATACGAAAAACCTAAATATAATTGCACCATTAGATACAAGCGTATTATCCAATTTTCTAAAAGTGTCTCAAACATTTTTGAATATATATTGGAATCCTGAATATCAAGGATGTGTTCAAAACGTATTACTTTTTGAAGGCATTAAAACTGGATTAATAGGTAGGGCGCATGAAGTAGTTTCAATGCATGTAGCCGATTCATGAGCTGACATAAAGAAAGTATTAACACAAAATTTTGGTGGTCATCGCGACATAAATAGTTTGAATAGAGATTTGGTTAATCTAAGACAATATCATGAAAATCCGCAACAATTTTATGAAAAGGTTATTCATGTCAGTATTAAATGTTATTTGTAATCTTACTGATATTCATAATGATGGTAATAATATCAGAACTACTAAGAAAAATTTCTTTAAACAACAAGCATTAATAACATTTTTGGCAGGTTTAAGAGAACCTTACCTACCTAGTACATAGTACCTAGGTACCCATACCTAGTATCTAGGTACTAGGTATAATTAGGGCAATGTGACCAAAAACATTGGCAGATGCAATATATTATATTGAAGAAGAAAACAATATTCGATATTTACAAAAATTATACAACCCGAATTTGTTAATTTTTTTATTATTTGTTACAAACAAATGTCCCCTGCAATGTGGATATGAAAGCACAAATGGGTCAGAGGGTATGCATTCCGGTACACATTGATAAAGGATACATTCTGATGCCTCAGCAGAAAATTCAGCACTTGAGATAATGCATTGTCTTACTTAAGGAAACGGAGTTTATGCGAGGGCGGAACTGTAAAGAAGCAAGAAAATGATATCAGCTTCAGAAAGAATGAGCCATTGAAAGTAAAAGAAATAGATCTTAATGACTTCATTCTTCATATTCAACCTCTAACGTTTATAAATCAAATTAAGCATCAAATAAAAACAATAGATGAAATCCCGGTATATACGAAAAGTTACCTATCGATACCCTTTTGTTCAGAAACCTGAGATAGAAACAAATTAACTCTATGTTTGAACGAGTTATTATAAGACAGTGGTCCTCATCTATTTGGATAGTTCCAAAGAAAGCTGATGCTTGGGGTAAAAAGAAATGGAGAATTGTTGTAGATTATAGGAAAGTAAATAAAAAAAACAGTAGATAATTCCTAATATAAGCGATTCCTAATAGCGATTTTCTTGACACACTTGGGAAGTGCCAATACTTTTCAACATTAGATTTAGTTAGCGGATACTAAAGAGACCATGGCATCTGTAGATGTTTCGAAAACCGCTTTTAACGTAGAAAAGGGACATTACGAATGTGTTAGACTTCCAATGGGTAATGGATTTAAATGAACAATAAAAGGTTTACAAAATGATATATGGATTCCGGAACATATTATCAACTTCATCAAACATCAAAGAAAAGTTTTCTAACGTTTACGAGAAGTTTAATTTCTGGGTCATATTGTTACGACAGATGCAGTTAAACCAAACCCGGATAACATTGGTAAGGTATTTTAAATTATCCAATCCCTAAGACTATAAAAGAATTTAAAAGATTCTTAGATTTATTAGGTTATTACCGAAAGTTTATGAAAAATTTCTTTCTACTTTTTCATTTGAACATCTGGCGGAGTACCATTCTACCGAGTACAAGATTCTTTGTTCCCCACTGCCACGAGAAGTAACAATATTCTAGTTGTTATTAATAGAAGTGAAGATATATCAGTCACCGTATTTTGCCTTCATCTTCTCCTTAATGGTTTTGATGTGAGGTTGTGGACCTGCATTTTGTTGTAGCAGCTCTCTGAATGAGAATTGACAATCATCACTTCCTTCGATGTAACGGTAAATATCCCCACAAGAAGTGAATGTGTCCCACAAAACAAACAGTTAGGTACTTCTGTAGTTGAATGATGGTTGGGCTGATCGTAACATTGGACCAATACCTGATGTAGATGGTACACCTTTGTCACCTCAGACCTTATAGTTTGAGGCCTGGTATACGATTGTCTGCAATTTACAATAACAAACCTTCCTGTTGACGGAAAAATTCACTTTTACCGTCATTTCGTATGTCGCTCGCTTTTACCAGCCCTCTGATCCCTTTCATATGTGTAACATAGGATGCTTACAAGAATTTAATACAGTTTTTGTAAACAGTTTGTTTTCGCTTATCTCATTTGTAATGAGCAAAAATACCAAAAGACAACGAAAAAATGAACAACAGAAAGGAAAAAACCTGGTTTTTCATACTTTTAGAATTTTCAACGTATCTTATACCCTTAACTACTACTACTACTAGTGAAAAAATAAATAGAACCTTTTTAGTAGACAATTTAATTTTCTTTATTTTGCATGGGATGACTATTTCGTTAGAATGCTCAGTTTTCGAAATAATAACGAAACACTTACGAGTCGGCCTTTTTCACCCCCTCCCGCCTGATGCACGAGGTCCGCGGCTGGGGACTTTTGATATGTTACTCCTAAGGGTCAACCCTACAACTTAAAATAATAATCCACATTGCACTATTTATGTCCGAATTGGGGGATTTTTCGTTTCCTGGCCTATTAATATTTGATTCATTTTTGATACAGGTTGATTTCTATTGTTTAATGGTTCTTCCAGATTCATTAGTACGCTGCTTTTATTAATCCTTAACTTTTTAAATTCAATGTCGCCCAGTTCAATAATAAATAGATAATTCCGAGGTCTCACAGCCTTCAGTCTTCTTGGCACATCGACATAATCTTCACTAACTGAAGATGATGACGCTAAACGGCGAAAATCAAAACCGACTTGATCCATGTCACTTATTTGGTAACCAAATTCCGGCTATTAACTTTAACTGACTGCTAATATCTTACCAACGATGGAGAATATCAAATGTGAAGTTAAACAGAGCTGTCAACTATTAACCCAATTGTTATCTACTTAACTGATGTTGGAGAATACGGGTGTTAGCGATTGAGTAGGGTATTATAGTAAATAAGTTAAAAATAGCTTTAGTTTCCTTACATACATAAATAAGTAATTAAATAAATACTTTAAGCTATTGCGTTAGACTGGTGTAAATGTGATAATTTTATTATTGAAAGTAGTTTTTATAGGCAGAAAAATAATATTCTAAGGCAGGCAGGGCGGTTGAGAAACACTGGTCTAAAGAGTAAATTTGATTTATTAACAAACAAATATATACATCACACGAACCGTAAATAATTTATATCCTATAATAGTTACTTTACGGATGTTACTAAATTTAGAGATTTTCAGCCTACAGCTACGAGATAGACTGCATCTCATTTGCATACCCCCATACTTCGATTTAATCCGCTTTTTATTAAAATCATGTCAAGTTAATTAACTATTTTTCACCGTTGCTAAGCAACGCTGTGCATTTTTATACTTTTGTAAATAAATTACATCCTCTTCGCTTTGCTATGGTTATTGGAACATGCAGGAAAATAATCTGGTTTTTATCATATATGCCCATACTTACATCTAGAACGCGTTGGTAGCTACGTCCGAGAATACAGTTCGTTCAATAATATTATAACCATTAAATTAAAATAGGATAATACCTACTTGTTAGGTTGCAGAAATAATAACTAAGCTTTATGCAAGATATTTACGCCTTTCACTAATTTTTAATTTTTAATTTAAGCCTTTCACTAATTGTTTACCATTTACTGCTATCACAAAAAATTACCACAAACATGGTGCCATGGGTGCCATCAAACCCCTGCTAAGTCAACGTGAATTCAAGATGAATTGAGTGACACAAACTCCGTACGAATAGGCGTGGATAAAGACGGGATTAGCCTGATATAGCATACGGGCTGAGTACAAAGTATAAGTGAGTTAAGCGGGGTAAAGGGGCGTACGTAAAATATATCCTTTTTTGGTTTTCGCTTATATCTCAGGAACGATGCGGTCTAGCGATAGGTGACTCTACATTTAAATCACAAATTTAAATCTAAATATAACTCCGATAATTTTTTTGCTATATCTGTTTATAAGTATATAAGTATATATAATATGTATATAAGTCCTGTATATAAGTTTCCGAGTCATCAGCACTAAAATAAAAATTCGCTAATTATGAAAAAAAAACTCACTTTTTTTGCCTTATTTAACTTTGACTTATTTGACTTTTTTTGCCTGTCGGACCATGAAATTTCCTTTCCCCGCATTATATCAGCTTTAATTCTATATAGAATGCCTTATCGCTAGGACGCAAAGAAGTCATTGGGTCATTAGTAGTCAAAGGCACGTAGAAGTAGCTTCTACGTGCCCCCTGCATCAAGCTCTAATCTTATCTAACCAAATAAGAAAGAAAGACGTTACACAAAATTTTATTTTTCAAAATTAGCGAAATTGATCACGGATATCTCGGAAGTATGGGAGATAGCGAAAAAATTAATGGAAATAATCTTAAAGCGCATTTTGTCAGCTTTAATTTATATACAAGGGCTTGATAGCTAGGATGCACAGTTTCCAAGATAGTATTGATAAACCGAAAAAGGGTATCTTCTCGTACATCCCAGTTTAACTCCTAGGGATGGGAGCTTTTATGGGTAGCATATGGGTAGAATATGGGTATTTTAATATGTTTACCTCCTAACTATTCCAAATAAAGACCAACAGACAAGAATGTGTTCCTTCCATTTGCCTCTATACCTTTTGAGAATTCATTGTTGTCGATATTTTTCATGGAGGTGTCAGTTCTTATCAAAATTGTACAAAAAAGGTACTTGGTGATATGTTGTAAGAATACTGTTTATTTTTCGTATTCCCTTCTTGTTTGATTTCTTTTTGTGGTGTATGTATTATCTCCATACTTATTATGAATAGCAGTAAAAATAAAAATATGGTACGCCACCACCTACACAAGTCTCTCACTTCACGGCTATCCATTGTGGTTAGAATAATGGCGTAGAAATATTATTATGACAACAGTTTTCACTACCGAGGTCACTGGATCCTACATCATATGCCATGGGGCTGGAAGTCAGTGGAAAATGTTCTCATAGGAATGATCTCCCATGATCGAATTCCAACGGTATGGGCATTTCGTATTCTTGAAATTGGTGGATACTTTCCTCGGAGGAATGAGAATAAACGCATGTTGTAACTACATACTTGGTGTTTTGACAGCAATTTGCCCATGTAGAATAATTATGTGACGTTTTATTCCGAGTATGGGAGACCGAGGCTTGTTGTTTCTAGTTTTAAGATTTTTTTTAAATTAAAGAAGAACCATTTTGTGGATATTCTGTGCGTCAGTAACATGATTCCTGCTTTGGAAATGCTATCTAAAAACTATAAGGCTGTAAGTTTATTCACAGTGTCATTTTTGATTTTTTTAATGCCTAAAAACGTGACAGCTTATCATTTGCCGGGGTTGGATATCACATTACTTGATTGTCACTTGTATATTAGATGATAAATGAGTTATAAAATTATACTTTTAAAAATATATATTAAGTCAAAATGTTTATATTCAAAACCAACGAAACAAAATCTATGGAATAAGTACGTATTTTAGCTAAAAATTTTAGAATAGCTTATTTTTAGAATCAGTCCCTAGTGCAGTTATGACAAATGTAAAGTTTTTCTCCACTAGTGCATGCATCGTCAGACCAACCACTATACGATCTGTATTGAATCCACTTTTCTCTCAGCGCACTGCTGGAAAATGGTTCAAGACAAACAAAACAAAAACATTCTTCTTAATCACTTTCACTATCCGCTTTGGCAGGTTTTAAAATTTTTCAGTTTTTCAATTTGGTAGTTTTTCAATGTTTTTCGATTGATCTTTCTCCTTAATCAAAAACGTTATTTCCACTGTTTCCTTTTTTAAAATTTTATTGTTCAGGCGTTTATTTCTCTCTTCCTCTAATTGTCTTCTACTGGGGTGTCAGTATATATTGCAGTTTCTCGTATACGTCTGCTAACTTGATTTGTTTTTCTTGCCGATGACTTTAGATAGAGTCTCAGATTTTCCGGAGCTACTTAATTTGAAATAATTTATAGTATTTCTGTTTAACTACACACAACAGCATAACACAATTTTGAGGTTTAGGTTAAATAAATCCAATGACAAATTCCAAATCAAATGGAAATAATATTGTGAATCCACTAATTTTTAGTGGAAAATATCCTTACAAGATGATTCAAGAATACAATTAACGTTTCTCCATGGGGAAGCAGCCATGTTTCTCATTCGAAGAGATTGAAGAATTGGCCCCTTGAGCAGACGTAGTGATCGTATCTCCTAGAACAGCTATCAACCCTAAACCAGCAGAATGACCTTAAGGACCTGGAGAGGTCGAGGAGAAGAACTCGATATTTCCTATACAATACTCTTTCACAGACGAAATTATTTATCGATTTAGGTCATTTAGCGACCTAGACACCTTTCCTCGCCGGGCAATAAATATAGGGCAAGTAAACCACTGTAAATAAGTGTATTAAAAATATTCCAATTTTTTAGTGCATGAGAACATGATTTTAATTGTCGGGACACAAATTGTAAAGGTTAAAAGCACGTACTTTATTTGGGCGTGATTTTGCTAAACTGTGTGAGGCCTAAAATATTCTATTAACTTTAAGAGGTCGGGCATGTCTCGGTAAACCGTTACAAAATCCGTAGTTGTCAGTCTAACACTGTTGTAATGTCGAACATTACAATGGACTTCTTTAATAGTATAAATTTCATTGGACGTATTTAATGAATAAATTAGATTATTGTGTCAAAGAGTATTAAGCCTATCTAGTCACTTTCGTTAGTTGCATTAGAACTCAGGTTGTTCCATATAATATATGACGTAATTCTTATTGAGCTTAAAGTAAGCAAATTTAATCCTTACTATTAGCAACATGAAGCCAGCATCAAAAGAATTTTCATTATATTATTTACACAATTATGGCTGTAGGAGTTAGTCTTTAGGACAGCAAATTATATTTTATATATGAATATTTTTTTAATAATGTCTCACGTTGGAGATAATTGAGAAAATTTAAAAAGTATAAATATTATATAAGTATGGATAAGTTTTTATATATAAGTTATGCAGTTAAAGCACAGAGTAATTGTCCTTTTTTTTGAACATATCAAACATTTCCTTAAACTTCCGGTTTAAGCGGAAGTGACGCAAACTTTGTTATTTTAAATGGTACCCTGTATAGTGGTATAGTGTGCCGTGATATCGAAATACTTCTGGTACGCAACTTTGTGTCTCATATTTTTTTTGGGCATAATCAGTAGCTGAACAGGCTAACTAGATCTTTCTTATTTAACAGAAAAAATCTCTAAACAACCAACGATATTATAAAAACTAAGATAGGAACTCCATTTTTTTATTTGACCTACTTAAGAAATACTTATTTATCTTTTATTTTCGGTCATTACAATTGCTGTACCTATCCCATTTTGCTTTCTTCATTAAAATTAGTATCGATAATTATTGCATAGTAATGAACATTGTTACTACCTACTGTAACAAAAATATTTAGTTAGGCAGGCGGTGGAAATAAAATAAAAGAAGGTAAAAGGAATTATTTAATAAATAGAAACATTTGAAAAAAATAATGGAAAACCATTACACTAAGGAATACATTTTTATATCGAAGGAATGAAATTCAAATAAAAGATTTACTGAAACACTAAATACAAAAAATATTTTTTACTCTAGGTGCTCACAATGTTGTCCGTTGTTATCTTTGCACAATCGAGTTTTTGTGACGGTAGCTCTAAGCATGTTATCTAACTGTAATTCAGTAATCCCATTAATGGCTCTTCTGACTCTCATTTCCATGTCTTCTCGGTTTGTTGGTGAAGTCCTATAAACTTTTTCCTTGAGGTGGCCCCATATGAAAAAATCGAGCGGCGTAAGGTCCGGTGACCTTGCAGGCCATCTTACGGGTCCATTTGTTACTTCCAAACCTTTCATTTAGGTAATTCACCACTACACTGCAGTTATGTGGTGGAGCCCCATCCTGTTGAAACATTATTGGGTCAACATTAAGTGGCAGTTCTTCCAAAAAATCTTCCATCTGGTTTTGCAAAAATTCCAAATATCTTTCTCCATTTAATGGTCCGTCAAAAATTATTGGTCCAATAATTCTTCTGCCAATTACCCCCAACCATACATTAAAACTAAATCGCTCCTGATATGCACTTTCTTTCATAATTCTGGGATTTTCCTGGGCCCAATAACGAGTGTTGTTACGATTGAATAATCCCAAATTAGTAAACCTGCATTCGTCGGAAAATAAAATTTGTTTATGAAAATTATTGTCCACATTGTGTCTATTGAAAAACCAATTACAATAGCCAATCTTCTTTGAAAATCATTTTCGTATTTTGTTTCCTCAAAATCCGTCGAGCTGATTCCCGATTTACACCGGTTCATCGATTTACATTTGGTTCTCTTCTGAATTGCTTTTCAACTCTTCAAAATAGTTGTACGGTGGATGATTTTTTTCGGGAAATCTTTCTTCATATAACTGAGCAGCCTGTCTGCTATTTTTTTTACATTCGCCATAGATTACTAATAGCATATCTACTTTTTCATTTCTTGAATACATGATAAAAATACTATTTAAAACGCGCTAACTTAGGTATAATTTAACAATAAATACTTAAATCGTTATCAAGTAAACAATTAATTCTTAATTGTCAAACCAAAATGACGCATCTTTTTTCATTTTATTTTGTTTCCATGGCCTGCCTAACTAAATATTTTTGTTACAGTAGGTAGTAACAATGTTCATTACTATGCAATAATTATCGATACTAATTTTAATGAAGAAAGCAAAATGGGATAGGTACAGCAATTGTAATGGCCGAAAATAAAAGATAAATAAGTATTTCTGAAGTAGGTCAAATAAAAAAATGGAGTTCCTATCTCAGTTTTTATAATATCGTTGGTTGTTTAGAGATTTTTTCTTTTAAATAAGAAAGATCTAGTTAGTCTGTTCAGCTACTTATTATGCCCAAAAAAATATGAGTTGCACATAGTGCGTATCAGAAGTCTTTCGATATCACGGCACACTAAGCATCAATATCTGCCAAGGTTCATATCATGGCCACCTATGCTTAATAAAATAAAATGA
The DNA here is from genome assembly GCA_964058915.1 of Tetropium fuscum. Classification (NCBI taxonomy): domain Eukaryota; kingdom Metazoa; phylum Arthropoda; class Insecta; order Coleoptera; family Cerambycidae; genus Tetropium; species Tetropium fuscum. The sequence continues at coordinate 12,282 of CAXKVY010009581.1, forward strand.
TTATTAACTGTCAGTTTAAAAACAAATGCCATGGTACGTAACATCGTTGAAAAGATGGACAAAAAAAATATACAGGGTACCATTTAAAATAACAAAGTTTGCGTCACTTCCGCTTAAAAGGGAAGTTTAAGGAAATGTTTGATATGCTCAAAAAAAGGACAATTATATAATATACAACTCTCCCAAAGTTGAAAATTTTAACTTTTTAAATAGTAAAGTTACAGAGCGTTGCATGTCTCCTGTGTCACCCGGTATATATATATATATATATATATATATATATATATATATATATATATATATATATATATATATATATATATATATATATATATATATATATATATATATATATATATATATATATATATATATATATATATATATATATATATATATATATATATATATATATATATATATATAGATATATATATATATATATATATATATATATATATATATATATATATATATATATATATATATATATATATATATATATATATATATATATATTGTATACTTTGTATGACAAATGTCGATATTGATACCACAATATAATTCTCACATTGAAATATTTAGGATATACTTGTATTACTCTCAAAGATTATTTTAACATTAATTGACCATGGATACATGAATATTTCACGAGTTTTCTATTCGCCTTTTAGGTATAATTAAAAACTTGGTTTCAGGTCAAACCAATCTTGAGACTAATGCCACTGAAGCTCCGTAAATGTTTTTATATTCATATCTAGGAATTCAATAGTAAAAATAAAAAGCATGCCATAAAGGATGAACTTTTTTGAAGTGATTATTAAAATGTAATTAACGGTTCTTAGGATACTTTGTTCAGTGTACGGGTTGTAATCTAATAATAGGTATGTAATTATATTTTACACTTAATTTTAATCAATCATATTCAGAAATAGTTACTAAGAAATATTATAACCGGTGCTTAGATAGGAATTTTGCGTGAAAAGCTCCACCCTAATCATATTTCTATTGGGGAATTTCATGAGTGGATCTCGTCGAATCATCGAATGTTCAGTTACTTTTTATAATATTATAAAGAATGTCAATCAGCTAGCAATTTTCAATTAACATGAACTATTTTGTATTATTTAAACATTCGGTGTAATGTGTTGATTAAATACTTTAAACAGCTGATGTGAAATAACAATGATATTATTTTATAACAAATTTGGATATTAATTTGAATTAAGTGCGCACCATTAAATTAGCAAACTAGCGGCATTTTTAGTGCTCCTTGAGATAAAAAAAAAATAGAAAAATAATAATTATTGTGCATTAGGGTAGGCCAAAAAAGCTGTTATTTTTATTTTTAATAATAAATAGGGCACTTATGCAGCTATATTAAAAAAAATTGAAAAATATTTGACCGCGCCTCAAGGACTGCAAAAGACTTTTTTTTTGAAAATTAGTTCAGTAGTTAAAAATAAAAAGGATGATATATTTAAAACATGATTTTTAACTGTATTTATTACAGTTACCTATGACTTTTAGAATCATTACAAACAACTTCTTGTGTATAAGAGTAATAGGGGTAAACTTACAAAAATACACTAGAAGCTCTCTATTCAGATACATTACCTATATCCGACAAAAAGAAGAAAATTCTTTTAAATCTGTGTGCTGAAAATATAATTCCAGCGGAATATTACGAATGGTTTAAATCATTGCCTTCCAACGTCAAAGTAATAGACCGCTTGCCAGAACCAGACATTACCGATACTGGCGAATAGCACTTAAAATTTTCAATTGGCTTTTAGTCTTTTTATTTTTTATATAGTTTCTATGACTCTATAATGAATTAAAGTTTACATTGTTGTAATGTAGTTGAAATAAATAAAATTTGGCATCTGACCATTATTCTGCAGTTGAATTATTAAAACAACGAAAAATGCTCAAGCCTATTTTACCCTCAATGCCACGTTTTACAAATTATTTAGATTATTTTTAAAAGTACCCTTAAAGTCCATAAAAGTAAAGAAAATCCAAATCTAATACCCTATTTTAACCCGAGTTAGAACTTCAACCTACTTTCCTGAAAATTGACTTCACAGATACTGGGTCATATTTTGTTGGTATACAACGAACTATCGATATACCTACTTGAAGTACATTAACATTTACGTACTTCACGAACATGAAAATATGAAAAGGAAAAAATAGGTATCAGTAGGTACCCAATTTTTAATAAATGTAAAAGATTCTTCTCTGAATAAAATATGCAGATAACGATGCATAATAAGAATGTAAGTTGTCTACTAATAATGATTTACATGTATAGCATATGTAAATGACATATGATATTAAAACGTTGAATACTGATGTAGAACTAAGATTGACAGTATCTGCATATGAGACTTAATATTAGATCACTATTTAGATCTAAGTTTCTTACTGATGTGTTTTAAGTCAGTCCGATATTGTCTATATTTTTATAAGCATTCAGTTATTTCAAAATAATTAATAGTTGATTAATTGATGACTTAGTTCAATGTCAATGTCAATGGTGTCACTAGAATGGAACAGGTTTTGTCAAATCACTGTTGAAATGGAAATGATGCCGTCCGTCTAAAAGAACGTCTACCAAGTTAATTGCGAAATCACAGAGAAAAGATCTTAGTTACAAATGAGCATTTCTTGATGTCAGTTGCTAGATATATCGTAGTGAAACTTAATACAATTATTCTGTATTGATATACAGAGATACATCAGGAGAGTAATATTGAAAGCTGGAAAATGCTCCAGCTTCTCTGGAATCATATAAATTCAAAAATTATTTATTTAATTATTTTTAATTATATTTACAGATTATGAGGTAGATTATGAGGTAGATTATGAGGGAGATTATGAGGTCATTAGGAACTTATTGGGTTCCAATGACCATGATCTCCCTATATTGGTTTCCTCTTCTGTTTCTTGTTAGGTACTAAACTTATGCGTCCGATAGAGCTGCACTCCCCTTCCAGTGTGTAGTACTTAGTAATTAATTTATATAATTCAGCTTATTTTGAACCTCCTCTAGGGTGAGTGATCTTCATGATCTAACATAACTTGGACTGTAAATTCTGTTAGGTGTGTAAAGAAATATATTTTTTAATGCAATCCATTTT
>CAXKVY010009582.1:0-21676 GCA_964058915.1 Tetropium fuscum
AGAAGGTATATATTACTAGAATGTAATGCTTCATTTCCCTGTGAATGACGTGGGTCCTCTACGTACCGTCTTCTCCATTGTAGTTATCTAAGTAGGGTACTACAGTACTGCCTGTTGGCAAAAAGTGGGGCCTGTACACGATAAAGCACAGGCTGGCGCCCGGGAAAACACCCCAACCGCGGTAAGAGCATCACAATATGATATAAGAATATTATTATCAATTGTAGAAAATGTCGCTGATGCATTAAACTGATGATGATCCAGACCGCCACAGGCAAATAACGAAAAAGTAAGAGAGTAATCAAAAACGTAATTCATATAAATGTATAAACGTATTTCGTTTATAATTAAAGTTGGGGTTGTTAGGTAATAATATTATATGTACCCATTATTCCAACTACCAGAACTGTAGTGCTTTGAGGCAGTAGACCATCAGGTCATGATGAAAATTTATTACTTCAATATGAAGGATTGAACACAAAATGCAATAAATATGAAACACAAATTTCATAATTAATGTACTACGATGGTAATTGTGCTAAATATTAGTTTTCGAACATAGAACTGTTGCAATAGAATTTTTCAGGTACGTATGTTCGGGTACCTAAATAAAATATAAATTAATATTCATATATGTTTCATATTGCTTTATATCTACTTCCTACTAACCTGATGATATTTAATATAATGGTCTGAGTGAACCAAACTTTCTGTTTATTTAAATAACAATTTTCTACCTAACTGTTCATAATTTTTTTTGGGATCTACTGAGAATCTCCTTCATAAATTAAGCGGTATTATTTTATAGTATTAATGCAATAAAAAAGCGAAATCTTAAACCTACGTCAAACTCCCGATAAAAATATATAATGGGTAAAGCAGTGCTTCTCAACATTTGTTTCGCTTTAGAACATTGAAAGGGCTGATTGCTCGTCCTTCTTATAAAAGAACAAATAATGAATGGAATGGTATTTATTTATGTTCGTAATATAGACTGGGAGTTAGAAGGAAGAGGGTATGTAAAATGTCAGGATCACATTGTGTCAGTCGATTTTGGCTGAGAATAGCTCATTCAAGATTATTAATCCGGATCTTGCCGGTACCTTTTCTGGTCCAATTTGTATCTCCATTCCTATTATCTATAAAACAAATCGATGGATATGCTAGAGAGTAATTTTAATAATTATTTAAGTCATAATTCATAGGATTTTCTTATTATAAAGCTGATGATAGGTTGTTAAATGTAATAAAAGACAAAAATAATATTAACCAAAATCATTTATTATTAATAAAAAAATTGTAACAGGAAACAGAAAATTCAAATATAAAAATACTGATCAATAATTGACGAGGATCAACATAGAAAAACAGCTCAACCTATATCGCCGTATCTTCAAAAATAAGAGATGCAAGGAAAATAAAAATATGTCACATATTCTATCCGTATGCATATATCCATAAAACCAAAAGATTTATGGCTCTGATGCTTCTGATATTTATCAGTTGTTGATCAGTATACATAAAAGCAATACAAATAAAGTCATTTATATTTAGGTAATATAATGTATAAATGTATAATATTTATACATTTACACAATTAAGTACAAGATGATTCTGACTTTTGGCAACTGCAAATCATTGTTGGGAAATTGGTTGTACATTTATAATGCTGAAACAACGACTCTGACAAAGGTGGCTTTGTCATTTGTCGTGGACGTAAGTCACCATTGTGCTCAACATTTTTCTTGTCAGTGTAAGCATAATTTTTTTATGTTGGCAGCTGAGAAAAAAAATTGTAGATATATAAGAGCTTCCAGATAACAGTAATTGTTGGAATGGGGTTCGTCCTGGTATTGAGTTCTTCAATGATCGATAGAAGTTGTTCACCGATTGATTATATAAAATCCTGAGCAAAGTATCAAATTGGTGCTAATTCTGAGTTGATGTTAGTAAATAGCTACTGTTAACATAACTATATGTTGAAGGCTCCATATCTGCTTTGAAATGAAGAATTTCTTAACCATCTTTAAATCATACTCACACTGCCCTGCGGTAGGTTTCAGTTTAACGAGATTTATTTCGTTACCGATCGTATTTGTTTCTTGATATAATATGGCCATTGCTATTATATGGGTAGTCTTTCCGGCTTAATGTTTTTTCTTTGAAATCGTTGACACCCATAGCCCCATGACGAAATGATGATGATTTTTTTACGACATTCTTAGGAACAAGCATTTTATTCTGCATGTTATTTAACCCGTACGCCGTACGACCAGAACCCATAAATGCATTGCTCTTGAACGGCGAGGACATTCCTGATATGATATTAATGATTTTTACATTCACTTTAATTGTAACTTGTACTCAAAGCATATAAAGGTTGTAATAAATATTTAACTTAACTGTTTAATTCTTTTTAAAAACAACTGTTAACGGTCAAAATGTTCACTGGCGCAGTCGGTAGGACAGGTGAAGATTCTGCATCGTGCAATAAGCCCACAAATTCATAACGAATGAAGATCAAGAAAGAAAAGGAATCGCAGAGCTCGTAGTGAGATACGGCAATCACAGAGCTGATTGGTCTACTACGATCGATGAAACTTTGCTCGAGAAATCCAGCTCTAATGAAGATATTTTATATGTGAGTAAAATTTTTTGTTCATGTCAGAGTCTTCAACTCAAGTTAATTCCCTCAGTGATAGTAATGAGAACGTTGAGTTGGATTTAAGTTCGTTGTTTGCAAATCTTTTTGTAACCTAATCAGATACACACGCATCGAGCGCAAGTACTGAAAACAGGTTCAACAAATTATTCTAAACAGAAAAAGCATAGTATTTCACAACTCCAAGCTTCGATACGAAAAACCTAAATATAATTGCACCATTAGATACAAGCGTATTATCCAATTTTCTAAAAGTGTCTCAAACATTTTTGAATATATATTGGAATCCTGAATATCAAGGATGTGTTCAAAACGTATTACTTTTTGAAGGCATTAAAACTGGATTAATAGGTAGGGCGCATGAAGTAGTTTCAATGCATGTAGCCGATTCATGAGCTGACATAAAGAAAGTATTAACACAAAATTTTGGTGGTCATCGCGACATAAATAGTTTGAATAGAGATTTGGTTAATCTAAGACAATATCATGAAAATCCGCAACAATTTTATGAAAAGGTTATTCATGTCAGTATTAAATGTTATTTGTAATCTTACTGATATTCATAATGATGGTAATAATATCAGAACTACTAAGAAAAATTTCTTTAAACAACAAGCATTAATAACATTTTTGGCAGGTTTAAGAGAACCTTACCTACCTAGTACATAGTACCTAGGTACCCATACCTAGTACCTAGGTACTAGGTATAATTAGGGCAATGTGACCAAAAACATTGGCAGATGCAATATATTATATTGAAGAAGAAAACAATATTCGATATTTACAAAAATTATACAACCCGAATACCAATAACCGAAATAAATATTCTTTGAAAGAGCTGTATAAAATATACGACAACCATATTTTCAACAACCTAATTATCGACAAAATAGTTTTCCTTATCCCAAATTCCCAACGGGACCTGTAAACGTACAGAGAAAATGTACCACAACAGATATTTCCAAAAAATCAAAAGTTTTTGGAAAACAGAAAAATGTATGGAGACAAAGTGAATTAGATATAAATTATTATTTGTTACAAACAAATGTCCCCTGCAATGTGGATATGAAAGCACAAATGGGTCAGAGGGTATGCATTCCGGTACACATTGATAAAGGATACATTCTGATGCCTCAGCAGAAAATTCAGCACTTGAGATAATGCATTGTCTTACTTAAGGAAACGGAGTTTATGCGAGGGCGGAACTGTAAAGAAGCAAGAAAATGATATCAGCTTCAGAAAGAATGAGCCATTGAAAGTAAAAGAAATAGATCTTAATGACTTCATTCTTCATATTCAACCTCTAACGTTTATAAATCAAATTAAGCATCAAATAAAAACAATAGATGAAATCCCGGTATATACGAAAAGTTACCTATCGATACCCTTTTGTTCAGAAACCTGAGATAGAAACAAATTAACTCTATGTTTGAACGAGTTATTATAAGACAGTGGTCCTCATCTATTTGGATAGTTCCAAAGAAAGCTGATGCTTGGGGTAAAAAGAAATGGAGAATTGTTGTAGATTATAGGAAAGTAAATAAAAAAAACAGTAGATAATTCATAATATAAGCGATTCCTAATAGCGATTTTCTTGACACACTTGGGAAGTGCCAATACTTTTCAACATTAGATTTAGTTAGCGGATACTAAAGAGACCATGGCATCTGTAGATGTTCCGAAAACCGCTTTTAACGTAGAAAAGGGACATTACGAATGTGTTAGACTTCCAATGGGTAATGGATTTAAATGAACAATAAAAGGTTTACAAAATGATATATGTTTACTATATATGGACGATATTGTATTTTTTTCGGTTTCCATTCCGGAACATATTATCAACTTCATCAAACATCAAAGAAAAGTTTTCTAACGTTTACGAGAAGTTTAATTTCTGGGTCATATTGTTACGACAGATGCAGTTAAACCAAACCCGGATAACATTGGTAAGGTATTTTAAATTATCCAATCCCTAAGACTATAAAAGAATTTAAAAGATTCTTAGATTTATTAGGTTATTACCGAAAGTTTATGAAAAATTTCTTTCTACTTTTTCATTTGAACATCTGGCGGAGTACCATTCTACCGAGTACAAGATTCTTTGTTCCCCACTGCCACGAGAAGTAACAATATTCTAGTTGTTAGTAATAGAAGTGAAGATATATCAGTCACCGTATTTTGCCTTCATCTTCTCCTTAATGGTTTTGATGTGAGGTTGTGGACCTGCATTTTGTTGTAGCAGCTCTCTGAATGAGAATTGACAATCATCACTTCCTTCGATGTAACGGTAAATATCCCCACAAGAAGTGAATGTGTCCCACAAAACAAACAGTTAGGTACTTCTGTAGTTGAATGATGGTTGGGCTGATCGTAACATTGGACCAATACCTGATGTAGATGGTACACCTTTGTCACCTCAGACCTTATAGTTTGAGGCCTGGTATACGATTGTCTGCAATTTACAATAACAAACCTTCCTGTTGACGGAAAAATTCACTTTTACCGTCATTTCGTATGTCGCTCGCTTTTACCAGCCCTCTGATCCCTTTCATATGTGTAACATAGGATGCTTACAAGAATTTAATACAGTTTTTGTAAACAGTTTGTTTTCGCTTATCTCATTTGTAATGAGCAAAAATACCAAAAGACAACGAAAAAATGAACAACTGAAAGGAAAAAACCTGGTTTTTCATACTTTTAGAATTTTCAACGTATCTTATACCCTTAACTACTACTACTACTAGTGAAAAAATAAATAGAACCTTTTTAGTAGACAATTTAATTTTCTTTATTTTGCATGGGATGACTATTTCGTTAGAATGCTCAGTTTTCGAAATAATAACGAAACACTTACGAGTCGGCCTTTTTCACCCCCTCCCGCCTGATGCACGAGGTCCGCGGCTGGGGACTTTTGATATGTTACTCCTAAGGGTCAACCCTACAACTTAAAATAATAATCCACATTGCACTATTTATGTCCGAATTGGGGGATTTTTCGTTTCCTGGCCTATTAATATTTGATTCATTTTTGATACAGGTTGATTTCTATTGTTTAATGGTTCTTCCAGATTCATTAGTACGCTGCTTTTATTAATCCTTAACTTTTTAAATTCAATGTCGCCCAGTTCAATAATAAATAGATAATTCCGAGGTCTCACAGCCTTCAGTCTTCTTGGCACATCGACATAATCTTCACTAACTGAAGATGATGACGCTAAACGGCGAAAATCAAAACCGACTTGATCCATGTCACTTATTTGGTAACCAAATTCCGGCTATTAACTTTAACTGACTGCTAATATCTTACCAACGATGGAGAATATCAAATGTGAAGTTAAACAGAGCTGTCAACTATTAACCCAATTGTTATCTACTTAACTGACGTTGGAGAATACGGGTGTTAGCGATTGAGTAGGGTATTATAGTAAATAAGTTAAAAATAGCTTTAGTTTCCTTACATACATAAATAAGTAATTAAATAAATACTTTAAGCTATTGCGTTAGACTGGCGTAAATGTGATAATTTTATTATTGAAAGTAGTTTTTATAGGCAGAAAAATAATATTCTAAGGCAGGCAGGGCGGTTGAGAAACACTGGTCTAAAGAGTAAATTTGATTTATTAACAAACAAATATATACATCACACGAACCGTAAATAATTTATATCCTATAATAGTTACTTTACGGATGTTACTAAATTTAGAGATTTTCAGCCTACAGCTACGAGATAGACTGCATCTCATTTGCATACCCCCATACTTCGATTTAATCCGCTTTTTATTAAAATCATGTCAAGTTAATTAACTATTTTTCACCGTTGCTAAGCAACGCTGTGCATTTTTATACTTTTGTAAATAAATTACATCCTCTTCGCTTTGCTATGGTTATTGGAACATGCAGGAAAATAATCTGGTTTTTATCATATATGCCCATACTTACATCTAGAACGCGTTGGTAGCTACGTCCGAGAATACAGTTCGTTCAATAATATTATAACCATTAAATTAAAATAGGATAATACCTACTTGTTAGGTTGCAGAAATAATAACTAAGCTTTATGCAAGATATTTACGCCTTTCACTAATTTTTAATTTTTAATTTAAGCCTTTCACTAATTGTTTACCATTTACTGCTATCACAAAAAATTACCACAAACATGGTGCCATGGGTGCCATCAAACCCCTGCTAAGTCAACGTGAATTCAAGATGAATTGAGTGACACAAACTCCGTACGAATAGGCGTGGATAAAGACGGGATTAGCCTGATATAGCATACGGGCTGAGTACAAAGTATAAGTGAGTTAAGCGGGGTAAAGGGGCGTACGTAAAATATATCCTTTTTTGGTTTTCGCTTATATCTCAGGAACGATGCGGTCTAGCGATAGGCGACTCTACATTTAAATCACAAATTTAAATCTAAATATAACTCCGATAATTTTTTTGCTATATCTGTTTATAAGTATATAAGTATATATAATATGTATCTAAGTCCTGTATATAAGTTTCCGAGTCATCAGCACTAAAATAAAAATTCGCTAATTATGAAAAAAAAACTCACTTTTTTTGCCTTATTTAACTTTGACTTATTTGACTTTTTTTGCCTGTCGGACCATGAAATTTCCTTTCCCCGCATTATATCAGCTTTAATTCTATATAGAATGCCTTATCGCTAGGACGCAAAGAAGTCATTTGGTCATTAGTAGTCAAAGGCACGTAGAAGTAGCTTCTACGTGCCCCCTGCATCAAGCTCTAATCTTATCTAACCAAATAAGAAAGAAAGACGTTACACAAAATTTTATTTTTCAAAATTAGCGAAATTGATCACGGATATCTCGGAAGTATGGGAGATTGCGAAAAAATTAATGGAAATAATCTTAAAGCGCATTTTGTCAGCTTTAATTTATATACAAGGGCTTGATAGCTAGGATGCACAGTTTCCAAGATAGTATTGATAAACCGAAAAAGGGTATCTTCTCGTACATCCCAGTTTAACTCCTAGGGATGGGAGCTTTTATGGGTAGCATATGGGTAGAATATGGGTATTTTAATATGTTTACCTCCTAACTAGTCCAAATAAAGACCAAAAGACGAGAATGTGTTCCTTCCATTTGCCTCTATACCTTTTGAGAATTCATTGTTGTCGATATTTTTCATGGAGGTGTCAGTTCTTATCAAAATTGTACAAAAAAGGTACTTGGTGATATGTTGTAAGAATACTGTTTATTTTTCGTATTCCCTTCTTGTTTGATTTCTTTTTGTGGTGTATGTATTATCTCCATACTTATTATGAATAGCAGTAAAAATAAAAATATGGTACGCCACCACCTACACAAGTCTCTCACTTCACGGCTATCCATTGTGGTTAGAATAATGGCGTAGAAATATTATTATGACAACAGTTTTCACTACCGAGGTCACTGGATCCTACATCATATGCCATGGGGCTGGAAGTCAGTGGAAAATGTTCTCATAGGAATGATCTCCCATGATCGAATTCCAACGGTATGGGCATTTCGTATTCTTGAAATTGGTGGATACTTTCCTCGGAGGAATGAGAATAAACGCATGTTGTAACTACATACTTGGTGTTTTGACAGCAATTTGCCCATGTAGAATAATTATGTGACGTTTTATTAAAACTTGTTTCTAGTTTTAAGATTTTTTTTAAATTAAAGAAGAACCATTTTGTGGATATTCTGTGCGTCAGTAACATGATTCCTGCTTAGGAAATGCTATCTAAAAACTATAAGGCTGTAAGTTTATTCACAGTGTCATTTTTGATTTTTTTAATGCCTAAAAACGTGACAGCTTATCATTTGCCGGGGTTGGATATCACATTACTTGATTGTCACTTGTATATTAGATGATAAATGAGTTATAAAATTATACTTTTAAAAATATATATTAAGTCAAAATGTTTATATTCAAAACCAACGAAACAAAATCTATGGAATAAGTACGTATTTTAGCTAAAAATTTTAGAATAGCTTATTTTTAGAATCAGTCCCTAGTGCAGTTATGACAAATGTAAAGTTTTTCTCCACTAGTGCATGCATCGTCAGACCAACCACTATACGATCTGTATTGAATCCACTTTTCTCTCAGCGCACTGCTGGAAAATGGTTCAAGACAAACAAAACAAAAACATTCTTCTTAATCACTTTCACTATCCGCTTTGGCAGGTTTTAAAATTTTTCAGTTTTTCAATTTGGTAGTTTTTCAATGTTTTTCGATTGATCTTTCTCCTTAATCAAAAACGTTATTTCCACTGTTTCCTTTTTTTAAATTTTATTGTTCAGGCGTTTATTTCTCTCTTCCTCTAATTGGTCTTCTACTGGGGTGTCAGTATATATTGCAGTTTCTCGTATACGTCTGCTAACTTGATTTGTTTTTCTTGCCGATGACTTTAGATAGAGTCTCAGATTTTCCGGAGCTACTTAATTTGAAATAATTTATAGTATTTCTGTTTAACTACACACAACAGCATAACACAATTTTGAGGTTTAGGTTAAATAAATCCAATGACAAATTCCAAATCAAATGGAAATAATATTGTGAATCCACTAATTTTTAGTGGAAAATATCCTTACAAGATGATTCAAGAATACAATTAACGTTTCTCCATGGGGAAGCAGCCATGTTTCTCATTCGAAGAGATTGAAGAATTGGCCCCTTGAGCAGACGTAGTGATCGTATCTCCTAGAACAGCTATCAACCCTAAACCAGCAGAATGACCTTAAGGACCTGGAGAGGTCGAGGAGAAGAACTCGATATTTCCTATACAATACTCTTTCACAGACGAAATTATTTATCGATTTAGGTCATTTAGCGACCTAGACACCTTTCCTCGCCGGGCAATAAATATAGGGCAAGTAAACCACTGTAAATAAGTGTATTAAAAATATTCCAATTTTTTAGTGCATGAGAACATGATTTTAATTGTCGGGACACAAATTGTAAAGGTTAAAAGCACGTACTTTATTTGGGCGTGATTTTGCTAAACTGTGTGAGGCCTAAAATATTCTATTAACTTTAAGAGGTCGGGCATGTCTCGGTAAACCGTTACAAAATCCGTAGTTGTCAGTCTAACACTGTTGTAATGTCGAACATTACAATGGACTTCTTTAATAGTATAAATTTCATTGGACGTATTTAATGAATAAATTAGATTATTGTGTCAAAGAGTATTAAGCCTATCTAGTCACTTTCGTTAGTTGCATTAGAACTCAGGTTGTTCCATATAATATATGACGTAATTCTTATTGAGCTTAAAGTAAGCAAATTTAATCCTTACTATTAGCAACATGAAGCCAGCATCAAAAGAATTTTCATTATATTATTTACACAATTATGGCTGTAGGAGTTAGTCTTTAGGACAGCAAATTATATTTTATATATGAATATTTTTTTAATAATGTCTCACGTTGGAGATAATTGAGAAAATTTAAAAAGTATAAATATTATATAAGTATGGATAAGTTTTTATATATAAGTTATGCAGTTAAAGCACAGAGTAATTGTCCTTTTTTTTGAACATATCAAACATTTCCTTAAACTTCCGGTTTAAGCGGAAGTGACGCAAACTTTGTTATTTTAAATGGTACCCTGTATAGTGGTATAGTGTGCCGTGATATCGAAATACTTCTGGTACGCAACTTTGTGTCTCATATTTTTTTTGGGCATAATCAGTAGCTGAACAGGCTAACTAGATCTTTCTTATTTAACAGAAAAAATCTCTAAACAACCAACGATATTATAAAAACTAAGATAGGAACTCCATTTTTTTATTTGACCTACTTAAGAAATACTTATTTATCTTTTATTTTCGGTCATTACAATTGCTGTACCTATCCCATTTTGCTTTCTTCATTAAAATTAGTATCGATAATTATTGCATAGTAATGAACATTGTTACTACCTACTGTAACAAAAATATTTAGTTAGGCAGGCGGTGGAAATAAAATAAAAGAAGGTAAAAGGAATTATTTAATAAATAGAAACATTTGAAAAAAATAATGGAAAACCATTACACTAAGGAATACATTTTTATATCGAAGGAATGAAATTCAAATAAAAGATTTACTGAAACACTAAATACAAAAAATATTTTTTACTCTAGGTGCTCACAATGTTGTCCGTTGTTATCTTTGCACAATCGAGTTTTTGTGACGGTAGCTCTAAGCATGTTATCTAACTGTAATTCAGTAATCCCATTAATGGCTCTTCTGACTCTCATTTCCATGTCTTCTCGGTTTGTTGGTGAAGTCCTATAAACTTTTTCCTTGAGGTGGCCCCATATGAAAAAATCGAGCGGCGTAAGGTCCGGTGACCTTGCAGGCCATCTTACGGGTCCATTTGTTACCTCCAAACCTTTCATTTAGGTAATTCACCACTACACTGCAGTTATGTGGTGGAGCCCCATCCTGTTGAAACATTATTGGGTCAACATTAAGTGGCAGTTCCTCCAAAAAATCTTCCATCTGGTTTTGCAAAAATTCCAAATATCTTTCTCCATTTAATGGTCCGTCAAAAATTATTGGTCCAATAATTCTTCTGCCAATTACCCCCAACCATACATTAAAACTAAATCGCTCCTGATATGCACTTTCTTTCATAATTCTGGGATTTTCCTGGGCCCAATAACGAGTGTTGTTACGATTGAATAATCCCAAATTAGTAAACCTGCATTCGTCGGAAAATAAAATTTGTTTATGAAAATTATTGTCCACATTGTGTCTATTGAAAAACCAATTACAATAGCCAATCTTCTTTGAAAATCATTTTCGTATAAATGCTGGTGTATTTGGTACTTGTATGATTTAAATTTATGTTTCCTCAAAATCCGTCGAGCTGATTCCCGATTTACACCGGTTCATCGATTTACATTTGGTTCTCTTCTGAATTGCTTTTCAACTCTTCAAAATAGTTGTACGGTGGATGATTTTTTTCGGGAAATCTTTCTTCATATAACTGAGCAGCCTGTCTGCTATTTTTTTTACATTCGCCATAGATTACTAATAGCATATCTACTTTTTCATTTCTTGAATACATGATAAAAATACTATTTAAAACGCGCTAACTTAGGTATAATTTAACAATAAATACTTAAATCGTTATCAAGTAAACAATTAATTCTTAATTGTCAAACCAAAATGACGCATCTTTTTTCATTTTATTTTGTTTCCATGGCCTGCCTAACTAAATATTTTTGTTACAGTAGGTAGTAACAATGTTCATTACTATGCAATAATTATCGATACTAATTTTAATGAAGAAAGCAAAATGGGATAGGTACAGCAATTGTAATGGCCGAAAATAAAAGATAAATAAGTATTTCTGAAGTAGGTCAAATAAAAAAATGGAGTTCCTATCTCAGTTTTTATAATATCGTTGGTTGTTTAGAGATTTTTTCTTTTAAATAAGAAAGATCTAGTTAGTCTGTTCAGCTACTTATTATGCCCAAAAAAATATGAGTTGCACATAGTGCGTATCAGAAGTCTTTCGATATCACGGCACACTAAGCATCAATATCTGCCAAGGTTCATATCATGGCCACCTATGCTTAATAAAATAAAATGATTATTAACTGTCAGTTTAAAAACAAATGCCATGGTACGTAACATCGTTGAAAAGATGGACAAAAAAAATATACAGGGTACCATTTAAAATAACAAAGTTTGCGTCACTTCCGCTTAAAAGGGAAGTTTAAGGAAATGTTTGATATGCTCAAAAAAAGGACAATTATATAATATACAACTCTCCCAAAGTTGAAAATTTTAACTTTTTAAATAGTAAAGTTACAGAGCGTTGCATGTCTCCTGTGTCACCCGGTATATATATATATATATATATATATATATATATATATATATATATATATATATATATATATATATATATATATATATATATATATATATATATATATATATGTATATATATATATATATATATATATATATATATATATATATATATATATATATATATATATATATATATATATATATATATTATATATATATATATATATATATATATATATATATATATATATATATATATATATATATATATATATATATATATATATATATATATATATATATATATATACCGGGTGACACAGGAGACATGCAACGCTCTGTAACTTTACTATTTAAAAAGTTAAAATTTTCAACTTTGGGAGAGTTGTATATTATATAATTTTCCTTTTTTTGAGCATATCAAACATTTCCTTAAACTTCCCTTTTAAGCGGAAGTGACGCAAACTTTGTTATTTTAAATGGTACCCTGTATATTTTTTTTGTCCATCTTTTCAACGATGTTACGTACCATGGAATTTGTTTTTAAACTGACAGTTAATAATCATTTTATTTTATTAAGCATAGGTGGCCATGATATGAACCTTGGCAGATATTGATGCTTAGTGTGCCGTGATATCGAAAGACTTCTGATACGCACTATGTGCAACTCATATTTTTTTGGGCATAATAAGTAGCTGAACAGACTAACTAGATCTTTCTTATTTAAAAGAAAAAATCTCTAAACAACCAACGATGTTATAAAAACTGAGATAGGAACTCCATTTTTTTATTTGACCTACTTCAGAAATACTTATTTATATTTTATTTTCGGCCATTACAATTGCTGTACCTATCCCATTTTGCTTTCTTCATTAAAATTAGTATCGATAATTATTGCATAGTAATGAACATTGTTACTACCTACTGTAACAAAAATATTTAGTTAGGCAGGCCATGGAAACAAAATAAAATGAAAAAAGATATATATATATATATATATATATATATATATATATATATATATATATATATATATATATATATATATATATATATATATATATATATATATATATATATATATATATATATATATATATATATATATATATATATATATATATATATATATATTGTATACTTTGTATGACAAATGTCGATATTGATACCACAATATAATTCTCACATTGAAATATTTAGGATATACTTGTATTACTCTCAAAGATTATTTTAACATTAATTGACCATGGATACATGAATATTTTTCACGAGTTTTCTATTCGCCTTTTAGGTATAATTAAAAACTTGGTTTCAGGTCAAACCAATCTTGAGACTAATGCCACTGAAGCTCCGTAAATGTTTTTATATTCATATCTAGGAATTCAATAGTAAAAATAAAAAGCATGCCATAAAGGATGAACTTTTTTGAAGTGATTATTAAAATGTAATTAACGGTTCTTAGGATACTTTGTTCAGTGTACGGGTTGTAATCTAATAATAGGTATGTAATTATATTTTACACTTAATTTTAATCAATCATATTCAGAAATAGTTACTAAGAAATATTATAACCGGTGCTTAGATAGGAATTTTGCGTGAAAAGCTCCACCCTAATCATATTTCTATTGGGGAATTTCATGAGTGGATCTCATCGAATCATCGAATGTTCAGTTACTTTTTATAATATTATAAAGAATGTCAATCAGCTAGCAATTTTCAATTAACATGAGCTATTTTGTATTATTTAAACATTCGGTGTAATGTGTTGATTAAATACTTTAAACAGCTGATGTGAAATAACAATGATATTATTTTATAACAAATTTGAATATTAATTTGAATTAAGTGCGCACCATTAAATTAGCAAACTAGCGGCATTTTTAGTGCTCCTTGAGATAAAAAAAATAGAAAAATAATAATTATTGTGCATTAGGGTGGGCCAAAAAAGCTGTTATTTTTATTTTTTAATAACAAATAGGGCACTTATGCAGCTATATTAAAAAAAATTGAAAAATATTTGACCGCGCCTCAAGGACTGCAAAAGACTTTTTTTTTGAAAATTAGTTCAGTAGTTAAAAATAAAAAGGATGATATATTTAAAACATGATTTTTAACTGTATTTATTACAGTTACCTATGACTTTTAGAATCATTACAAACAACTTCTTGTGTATAAGAGTAATAGGGGTAAACTTACAAAAATACACTAGAAGCTCTCTATTCAGATACATTACCTATATCCGACAAAAAGAAGAAAATTCTTTTAAATCTGTGTGCTGAAAATATAATTCCAGCGGAATATTACGAATGGTTTAAATCATTGCCTTCCAACATCAAAGTAATAGACCGCTTGCCAGAACCAGACATTACCGATACTGGCGAATAGCACTTAAAATTTTCAATTGGCTTTTAGTCTTTTTATTTTTTATATAGTTTCTATGACTATATAATGAATTAAAGTTTACATTGTTGTAATGTAGTTGAATTAAATAAAATTTGGCATCTGACCATTATTCTGCAGTTGAATTATTAAAACAACGAAAAATGCTCAAGCCTATTTTACCCTCAATGCCACGTTTTACAAATTATTTAGATTATTTTTAAAAGTACCCTTAAAGTCCATAAAAGTAAAGAAAATCCAAATCTAATACCCTATTTTAACCCGAGTTAGAACTTCAACCTACTTTCCTGAAAATTTACTTCACAGATACTGGGTCATATTTTGTTGGTATACAACGAACTATCGATATACCTACTTGAAGTACATTAACATTTACGTACTTCACGAACATGAAAATATGAAAAGGAAAAAATAGGTATCAGTAGGTACCCAATTTTTAATAAATGTAAAAGATTCTTCTCTGAATAAAATATGCAGATAACGATGCATAATAAGAATGTAAGTTGTCTACTAATAATGATTTACATGTATAGCATATGTAAATGACATATTATATTAAAACGTTGAATACTGATGTAGAACTAAGATTGACAGTATCTGCATATGAGACTTAATATTAGATCACTATTTAGATCTAAGTTTCTTACTGATGTGTTTTAAGTCAGTCCGATATTGTCTATATTTTTATAAGCATTCAGTTATTTCAAAATAATTAATAGTTGATTAATTGATGATTTAGTTCAATGTCAATGTCAATGGTGTCACTAGAATGGAACAGGTTTAGTCAAATCACTGTTGAAATGGAATTGATGCCGTCCGTCTAAAAGAACGTCTACCAAGTTAATTGCGAAATCACAGAGAAAAGATCTTAGTTACAAATGAGCATTTCTTGATGTCAGTTGCTAGATATATCGTAGTGAAACTTAATATAATTATTCTGTATTGATATACAGAGATACATCAGGAGAGTAATATTGAAAGCTGGAAAATGCTCCAGCTTCTCTGGAATCATATAAATTCAAAAATTATTTATTTAATTATTTTTAATTATATTTACAGATTATGAGGTAGATTATGAGGTAGATTATGAGGGAGATTATGAGGTCATGGGGAACTTATTGGGTTCCAATGACCATGATCTCCCTATATTGATTTCCTCTTCTGTTTCTTGTTAGGTACTAAACTTATGCGTCCGATAGAGCTGCACTCCCCTTCCAGTGTGTAGTACTTAGTAATTAATTTATATAATTCAGCTTATTTTGAACCTCCTCTAGGGTGAGTGATCTTCATGATCTAACATAACTTGGAATGTAAATTCTGTTAGGTGTGTAAAGAAATATATTTTTTTAATGCAATCCATTTTTTATGATTTGGTATAAGTCAGAGACTATTTAGCTAAGTTTTTTATATATAGTTTTTAGTCTATTTTATAGCGTGTGGGTTTTCATTGGTTATTTATGATTTCGGGATGTTTAGTAAAATATGAGACCATTTCGATAAATTAATTTATGATTTTTATTTACTGTTGTGTCTTATGTTTTTTGTGTTACTTGTGTGTTTATTTGTTGGTGTAGATCGTTTATACCATATCTAGTATACTCAGTGTCTTGCTTTGGATGCGTTTTATTTCATTAATTTTCATGTTTGAAGTAGATTGCATATCGGCGTGGCTATAATAACAGTTGGAACTCAATAGGAGTACAAGGATTTGACCGCCCTTGACGACTTCAAACGGCTATATGATTAATATGTTAGTGATGAAACCTTTTGTCCAGCACCTCCACCAGGTCCGTGGCGCAGGGTTTCTCCTCAATTGTGACTTATTTAATTTGAATGTTGTGTCTAATTTTATTCTTTGTTAATTTTGTTGTGAGGTTTAGAAGATATATTTTAATTAACTTTTCTATTTGTTATAACAGTGACAAAGCTCCCTTTCTTGTAGTTTTATTTGCAAGTAAGCTACATCCTAATAGTAGCTGGACATGTATATAGCCGTGTCGTCTATGTAGATGGCTATTATTAGGGGTAAAGAGCGATAGTTCCGTTCGGCCACCTCTTCACCGAATTCGTGAACTACCAACAATTTCACGAGTTCATGTGTTCATGTCATTAATCAAGTTATTATAGATTTGGTAAATATTGAATATGCCATAGGAAAACCTGGGATTTGATAAATATGAAACAAGAAAATAAAGTAGCAAATTTTCGTCGACTTATATTATGTTAAAAGTTATGTTATGTTCTATATGTTAAAAGAAACACTGTACACTATGCTTTCAATTTACAGTTTTGTAAATTACTATACAGGTACAATATTAGTTAATTGTATTAGTTAGAGCGTGTTATTTGTTATTGTATTTTAAATATTTCTACTATGTCCTCTCATATTTAACGAGGACGTTTGCCTCGTACTTGAAGGATGTAGTAAAGCAATGCCTCTGGCAGTCTTTCTGGGTCTGGGCAGTCATTTATTTGAATTTAATTGCATCCAATCCGCTTCTATTAATGATCAATTATCTCTTATATTTTCGTTGCCTCCTTGATATGAGAATGAAATTCTCGAATGCTTAATATAATTAACTTGTTACCAATATTAAATGAACAATATATGTTACTATGACGAGATGCTCGGTCATTACTTGAATTGCCAGTTTTTGCATTATTGTCAAATGTTCATATTAAATCGATTTCTACATTCTCGATTTGTTCTCAGTGTGCCTCAAACATTAATATTGCCTACATTCGTAAATATTATAACTAAATTGTATTGTATTATAACGAAATTATTTATAATAATTACACACTTCTCGTGTACCAATTGCTAATATCTGTAAAATAATCAGTTTAATGTAAAGATTGTAAAGTATATGATAAGGTATTTAATTCATAGTTTATTAATTTATTATTTATTAACTTATTAGTAACTTATTTGTTAACTTATTATGTCATTGGAGTTGAGTTTGATAAGTTCTTAATGTATAGTGAATTAAGATGCTGTGTTGCCATGCTTAAAATATCGGAAAAACGAATAATAAACAATATTAACTCTTATAAACTTCACCCGTTCTTCGAATTCGAACCCTGCAAAGAATTACATGATTCGATTTGAGAACTTATTATTTATATTAGCAAATAATAAGGATATGTTTTAGATACATTTAATAAAAACAAAAGAAACAAAAGGGAAAATTTATATTATAGATTTCAATAGTAGAGGGGGAATTGTTGGGAACTATTTAGGAACTATTTGGATCTGTTTCTTCCAGGTTAATATATATTTAGAAGCACTTACCTACCCTCTGGGTCTCATTTTCTATATCCCATCGCCCGCCGTTTGGTTTCATAAATCCTCAATTACGTATTGTAGATCTTTTAATGTTAAGTATATGTTAATTTTTGGTTTCTTTATTTTACTTCCTCATCTTATTCAGTTTCATGAGCGCCTAGTGGATATTGAAATATCTCTTTATTATATTTTTATTTTTATGTATTATTTCTTTATCGCCTTTTAATATGTATCCAGCATGTTTATTTTTGACATGGCTAATTTTTTGTCAATAATTTTAGAAGTTATAGAACAGTTTTTGATTTCACATCACTGATGATATTTCTTTCAAGTCAAAAACCGCAATCTGTTAAAATCGATACACTGGAACTTGAACTGATTTAAAACGACGAATAGATAAAACACGATAAAGTTATTGTGTTCCTGGAATGACGGAAACAGTTGATCTTAGATTATAACTGGACGTATTTACTTTAGTTATGCTCCACTGAATCGCTTATTTTATATAAGTTATATTGTAGAAGACTTGTTCTGCTTTACGATTTGCATGAATACCTTAAATGTCGCAACAAAATAAAACAATAACAGGATTATAGTATGATATCTAACCTTTTACAGAAGAAAAAATATAATATTTTTTTTTACTTTTGTACTTGACTAAAGGTTCCTCCAGTCGACGCTTCAGGGATCATCAATCTGTGCTTAAATTGAAAATGATAAACACCATAACGAAAACGAATCTAATGGGTGTATATCCGAGCTTACACTGGGGTTACACAAACACCAACAATTATTTAAATGCTTTCAGCAAATATCTTCATGTAGATTCACTTTCCCCACTACTCAACAACAATAACATATGGACATTACACTAATTAGTGGGTATATAAGATTCAGGTACAATAAGTTATCCCCTGGTTTAATATACTACTGTGTGTGTTGCGCGTACCTAATAATTATGCCAAAATACTAACAAGCTCTACATGAGGGTAATGTTATTATTTTCATGTATCAAATTTTATTTCTTCCTATAAATTATTAGTTTTGAGTCCTGTTATTAGGGAGCTCTCGTGATTCCTAATCGTAAAATACAGTAACGTTAATTGACATATACGCATGCGCATTTTGGTAAATATATACGGTAACGTTAGCTGGGCTATACTATTTAATAGCAGTTACCGGGACCAATACCGTAATACCGAATTCTCTTTAGGATTCTGTATTATAGATATGTATCAGTCAGTATCATAAAATTCTTCCATAATTCTTCCATATAATTAACGAACCCCGTCGGTTGATTTTTCGAGATTTTTCTCAACAAAGTGAGGTTATATTGTATTGTGTTGAAACGTAACGGACTCTCCAAGTACGAGAACTTTAAAATAACGACTCCTCACACTGTCATACTACTTTACGGTATTAATAGCGTTACCGTATGAAGTTTACGTAGCGATCGCGTATTATTAAATCCCATTGTAATAGTTATTTATTATATTAGCGAGATTAAGGCATTATTAACGTACGACGGCGGTGAGTTGCAAGGCGATGACGTTAGCCGTTAGCCGGAGTCGGTAGCAGCATGAATATGTTTAATAGCCTTATCACACGTATGTAATACAACATTTTATCTACGCCTGCTCAACTATTTTTAATATTTACTTAAAATGCAAAACTTTTGCTTTATTACACTGTCGTGTTTTTACACTGGTTTTAACGTGCCGTGTTACATTAATTAATATTTGCTTCTGGGTATAGTTACTGGAAATTAGTTCATTGGTGTTTTAATTTTAAATAAGAGAAATATCCCTCAGTGTCTTAAAGCTATGCACAATATGCTCCATACACCAACGTGTGTTCCATACCCTACCTACAAATAATTTGGGTGACTGGAGGAATCAGCCTTAATCACAGGCTTGGATGTATATATTATTATGTATGTATTACGGCAGTATTGCAAACACGTATTATTCTTTACCACAGAAAGTGTGCAGAAGTTTTTCTAAGTGGTTCGTTTCCGTATATATGTCCAGATATGCACCTGGTAAGTGTGTCTTCCTTATTATTCTTCTATTTGCTTTTTTTTATGTAATCTTGTCTCGTAACCGCGAAACACTATATACTATATGAGACATTTTAAACTAAAAATAATTAATATACCTACTTCATAGATCTTTCAAACTTTTTTATATTCTCAACAAATTCAAATATCTTGTCATTAATGTAGTATGAATCTGATCCTACTGCCTATACGTGAAGAATATATTTTCAATGAATATACCTTGACCCGACTATCTACTGTACTATAATGGTGTAATTTCCTATAAAGAATTTCTAAGACATACATTTTCTTTATTGTATACTAATTCAGAAAAATTATCCAATGCAAGTTTGCGAAAACCCACATGTAAACGCGATAATGAATATTGACCTTTCATATTACGGCAACCTATATATTTTCGCTAAACTCATAATTACATTTGTCAATATAATTTTGCTGTGGTTAATGAAATACTTCAGTATCTTTAGCACGTAATAGTATCTATACATTTACATAGATTTATAATGTATCTATTGAATCTATTCATCTGTATTATAAGGTTAATAAATAACATGCTGTAGAACAGTTACACAAATTGAATATACCACCAATTATACTGACCTACATGTCTACATGCCTAGTGGTATAAGGGTGTGCGTTCGTTGTCCTGTTGTATGTGCTAAACCCTTTCGCAAAATTTGTTTATATCAAACTTTCCAGTCGTGCCTTTAATCTATTTAATCTTTCATTATGTACTAAATAAATAATTCCATATATGGTCACTAATCTTACTGTCACGGTCATTGGATGTCATGGTCATTGGACATACAGCACAGAAAATAATGCTGATAAGGTATCTCATAACAATCATTGTAATTAACGATTTCTTCTTTTCCAATAACAATAATTAGCAAATGCAACAAATTCTAGATAACTACGGTAAGATATTTAAAAAAATCTGATTAAGAATTTTCCGATATGTAACATATAACACCATAATAAGCTACTACCTATGTAAATTTAAAAAAAATCAGTTTTCAGTACTGCTTAATATTAAATATAATTAAGTAACAAAAATATGACTTTTTGTTAAGTTTCTGCTAACGTATGCGTGATATGACATATTGAGAAGAATGTAAAATAAAATGCTAGTAAAATGCAAATGTAACTGCGGTAAATATAAATTTGTATACCATTTACAAAAAGACTTTACTTTCTTTAAATAAATTTTACCCAGCAAAAATATTAAAATATAAAAATGTTTAATTTATCCAGGTGAACAGTTTATTAGAAGTAGTTAATCTGGTATAGCTATACTATTAGTAACTATTATACGTCATTCTAAATATCAGCTACGGTAGACATTGAAATTTGTTAGAAACTACCTTGTCATACTGCCGATGGTGCTATCAATCAGTACTGATGTGAGCCCAATCAAACTTAAAAAATGCATGTTCTTCTAACTTGACGAGATAGGTATGCCT